>SJYC01048088.1:0-15326 GCA_006408675.1 Madoqua kirkii | reverse complement strand
TTTTGCTACTTTAGGGCTTCACAGGGACTGGAAAGGAATGGATTTTGTTTTACATCCTACAGTTGTTACAAAACTGAAGAAGCCCCACATGATTAAAATAGTAAAATGGCTTTCAGGCTAAGAGTATTTCTCACTTAGTATTTGAAAATCTGGAGCCTGTTACTTGGTTGAGTTGACCTGTCTCTGAAAAATAAAATAAAAGAGTAAACTGTGAAAAAGACAAGTAAACTGTGAAGCTTCATCCTATACCTGTCACGCCCACCTCCTTGAGAGTCTGAAACAGTTGCTGTCCTGATCTGCTTTCTGGACTCAACTGTAAACCCAGAAAGGCCGGGGAACCCTAAGTTCTTAGACTGGAAAGTGCTTCCTGGGATGGGAGGAAGAGGCTTGAGAATTTATCACCTCTCTCTGCCTGCCCCTGGGCAGGCCCGCCATCCACTGCCCTAAGGAAGGAAGCAAGAAGCTACAAACTTTGTGAGAAGGTGATTTCACAGTCTCTCCAGGAGAACCCCTTTCATGGCCCAATAGGCCTGTACAGGCAGGAGGTCATTGCTTGGGGTGACTTATGGTTCTTACGCTACATTAGACAGTGTTGATCTGCACGAGTCGGGTTTTCCAGGATGGTACCTATTGTGGGCTTTCCTGGGGCCCAGGAAGGTAAATGAGCTGCCTTTAAAGGCACATTTCAGACGAAATCTGTCTTCCGCTGCCTAATGGCCGGAGTATTCCTGCTGCTGGAGCCTTTGATGATTTCCCTGGTCGCCAAGGATGCCTGCCCCACAGCGGGGAGGCCGCCCGAGTACCCCAGGATCCTGGGGATGGTCTCCGAGGCGAGGTTTAGATGAGGGTCTCTGTGCTCTGTCCTAATCCTTAACCCTCCTGGGGGGCCAGGCGGAGAGTGTTCTTAATTTCGTTCTTTAATTGCTTTACTAACCTCCTGGCTCCATCTCATTCTTCATGCCTCTCTTTAGGATACCCCCCGGCTGCTCCAGGCTGTGCTCAGCCCGGCAGAGGCTGAAGGCCTTTCCCTTCTTCTTTTCACTCTGACCAGGGTTAGTTGGTTCTTCTTCCTAGTTTTGAATAAAGCTGCCAGCCCTGCAACCCTGAGTTGCGGCGGCAGGTAGCAGACTGGTGACAGGTATTTGTGAATGGGGATATTAGTGAATGAATGGGAGAGTGCATGGCCGTGTACCCGACCAGACGTGTTGGCATTTGGGGTTTTCAGTCGCTTCCCTGTTTAGCAGTGGGTTTTCTGCCTCCCACTACCTGAGATCACAAAGCACATTTAGTAAGTAGAGAAAACGCCAGCAACCCAGGACAGGGAAGCCCCGTCTGGGAATCCGGGAAAGAGTTTGACCAAATTTTGGCTTTGGCACTCAACCATGAACTGGGCAGGATCCAGGAGGGGGAGACAGAATGACCTCTTGTATCGGTGGCATCTGCTCCAAGGTGCTTTTACGACTCCATCTTTGGGGCCCAGTAAACTCTTCTGTCCTTGATTCTCTGAGCCCTTACCTCTGCCTCAAGGCTAAGGGAGCCAAACAGAGGAGGGTAGTGTTGAGTTCAAGCTCCTCTGAATTTGAAGGAGCTTTCCTAAGGAGGGCTATGCTATAAATATGACCCCTGCATCTCTCTGTCCTCTCCCGACAAAGCAGGCCATGGAGCTTGGAAGCCAGGCTTTTAGAAGGAAGTGTAATAATGTAAACTATGCGACTGGAGAGGTCAACACGGTTTTACAAAGGTCATTGGCCATCCCAGGAACCATATCCCACTCTATATGGTAAAAAGCAATTTCAACAACTACGAAAAAGCTTGTTGCTCCAATATTTTCTATTACTAACACAATAACTCTCCCTCTCCGATACACACCTTGCCCCTCCAGAGGGGACGCTACAGCCTCTTGGGCATGACCATGCCCCAAGCCTCACATGGGAGCCCCCAGAATCTAGGCTTTCCAACACCCTCAAGAAATAAATGTCCACATTAGCCCTCAGCTCTCAAACCAAATATCACCCCCAAGGTCCCACAGTACAGACAGTGGACCGTGAATTAGTAAGTCAAGGAGCTAGCGAAATGCTGTATCTACCTGCCCTCCAGTTAAGGGAGCTGATTGCTCTGTGGTTCTCATCTTTTTGCAGCTTGAAAAACAAAATAAAATGCAGTTGGATAAATCTTGAGTTTCCCTCTCTTGGAAGGTGCTTTAAACTCCTGCTCTTCCTCCATGCTGACTTCCTCTCTCCTTCAGGAAACAGGATGCTGCCCTCAGGCTATGATGCCCTTTCCTGAAGCTCACAGGAGCTCCTCGTTTTTAATTTCAAGGTCATTGTTGAGTTCAAGGGTCTGCAGGAAGTTGCCTTCGCTGTGGGAAGTCTTCTCTATCTCAATTTTACTCTGCTTACTGTAACTGACAGTGCCCAGGAAAAAAGGTGGCCTTGCCGAACAAACTGGCACACATCTCTTAACGGTGCCCCTCATCATCTTTCCCTTTATGCCTTGGTCACCAAGAAACTCAGTGGCACTTTTTGCTCAATTGCACTCACTTTCCTTAGCTTAAGCTTTTTGATTCTGACTTGAATCTGGTTCATCTGCCAGAGTCTTAATCAACCTCTACAGTCCACGGGGTCGCAAAGAGTGGGACACAACTGAGCGACTTCACACTCACTTCACTATTTCTTGAAGTTTGGCCTTCAAGTCCATGAGAATCCATGAGATGTTCAGAAAACTTGGGTATCCAGGGGGATTCTTGCTAAGCTGTTGACAGAGGGAATTTGAAGGAGTCCTGTCGTGTTGGGCAGAATCCTAAGGGGGAGAAGGCAAGTCAGAACCAGAAAGAGAAGGCGAGGTTTTGTCTTGCAGCAGGGCTGGAGCCTGCAGGGGGCGGTGGGGGAAGCCCAGAGTGTGATGTCCCTTTCAAGCGAAGGATTCAGAACTTGCTTATACATGCATTCATTTATTCCTTCTTCCACCCATCCATCCAGCCATCATTCTATTCCTTTTTAACTTTAAAAGTCTTGTTTTTGGCTGTGCTGGATCTCCGTTGCTGCACAGGCTTTTCTCTGGTTATGGGCCGAGGCGAGGGGGCTCCTCTTGGGTTGCGATGTGCGGGCGTCTCTTGCTGCAGAGCACAGGCTTAGGGTGTGCGGACACACAGGCTCTGGAGCACAGTCTCAGTAGTTGCAGTGTACAGCTTGGTTGCTCTGAGGCGCGTGGGATCTTCCTGGAACAGGGATCAAACCCGTGTCACCTGCATCGGTGGGCAAATTCTTTACCACTGAGCCACGAGGGAAGCTCGTCATTCCATTTCTTAAGGATGTATTCCATTCTACAGACTTTTGCACGAACTGGCAACAGTGAATACCTGAAAAAGTTCTCTGTTCTTGTCGAACTTACATTTTGTTGAAGACAAACCATAACAAAAAGTACGTGAAATATGTCATGGGGAAGCACGACAGGATAACTTTATGGAGAGTGGCCCAGGAGAGGACGGCATTGAAATTAATGGAAGACATATGCCAGAAAAGCCCATTAACATGGTGTCAGGTATGAGCCACAAGACTGGAGATGGTCCAGTCAGTTTCTTCTAGGAGTAGAATGGGCGCTACAGAAATAATAGACATTATAAAAATATTTAGACCTCCCTGGTGATCCACTGGTTAAGAATCCACCTGTCAATGCAGGGGACATGGGTTTGATCCCTGGTCTGGTTGCTCTGATGGACAGAGTGTCTGAAGAACTATGGATAGAGGTTCATGGCATTGTACAGGAGGCAGGGATCAAGACCATCCCCAAGAAAAAAAAATGCAAAAAGGCAAGCTGGTTGTTTGAGGAGGCCTTACAAACAGTTGAGAAAAGAAGAGAAGCGAAAGGCAAAGGAGAAAAGAAAAGATATACCCATCCGAATGCGGAGTTCCAAAGAATAACAAGGAGAGATAAGAAAGCCTTCCTCAATGATCAATGCAAAGAAATAGAGGAAAACAATAGAATGGGAAAGACTAGAGATCTCTTCAAGAAAGTTAGAGTTACTAAGGGAACATTTCATGCAAAGATGTGTGTGCATGAAGGGCAGAATAAAGGGCAGAATTTAGGACAGAAATGGTATGCACCTAACCGAAGCAGAAGGGATTAAGAAGAGGTGGCAAGAATACACAGAAGAGCTATACGAAAAAGATCTTCATGATCCTGATAACCACAATGGTGTGACCACTCACCTAGAGCCAGACATCCTGGAATGCAAAGTCAAGTGGGCCTTAGGAAGCATTTCTACGAACAAAGCTAGTGGAGGTGATGGAATTCCAGCTGAGCTACTTCAAGTCCTAAAAGATGATGCTGTTAAATGCTTCACTCAACATGCCTGCAAATTTGGAAAATTCAGCAGTGGCCACAGGACTGGCAAAGGTCGGTTTTCATTCCAATCCCAAAGAAAGGCAATGCCAAAGAATGCTCAAACTACCGCACAATTGCACTCATCTCACAAGCTAGCAAAGTAATGCTAAAAATTCTCCAAGTCAGGCTTCAACAGTTTGTGAACTGTGAACTTCCAGATATTCAAGATGGTTTTAGAAAAGGTAGAGGAACCAGAGATCAAACTGCCAACATCCATTAGATCATAGAGAAAGCAAGAGTTCCAGAAAAACGTCTACTTCTCTTTTATTGACTATGCCAAAGCCTTTGACTGTGTGGATCACAACAAACGGTGGAAAATTCTGAAAGAGATGGGAATACCAGACCACCTGACCTCCCTCTTGACCTCCCTGTATGCAGGTCAGGAAGCAACAGTTAGAACTGGACATGGAACAATGGACTGGTTCCAAATCGGGAAAGGAGTAAGTCAAGGCTGGGTATTATCACCCTGCTTATTTAACTTATACACAGAGTACATCATTAAAAATACTGGGCTGGATGAAGCCCAAGCTGGAATCAAGATTGCCAGGAGAAATATCAAAAACCTTACATATGCAGATGCTGCTGCTGCTTCTAAGTTGCTTCAGTCCTATCCAACTCTGTGCGACCCCAGAGACGGCAGCCCACCAGGCTCCCCTGTCCCTGGGATTCTCCAGGCAAGAACACTGGAGTGGGTTGCCATTTCCTTCTCCAGTGCAGATGACACCATCCTTATGGCAGAAAACAAAGAGAAACTAAAGAGCGTCTTGCTGAAAGTGAATGATGAGAGTGAAAAAGCTGGCTTAAAATTCAACATTCAAAAAATGAAGATTATGGCATCCGGTCCCATCACTTCATGGCAAATAGACAAGGAAACAATGGAAACAGTGACAGACTTTATTTTCTTGGGCTCGAAAATCAGATGGTGACTGCAGCCATGAAATTAAAAGACACTTGCTCCTTGGAAGAAAAGTTATGATAAATCTAGACAGCATATTAAAAAGCAGAGTCATTACTTTGCTGATGAAGGTCTGTATAGTCAAAGCAATGTTTTTTTACTATACTCATGTGTGGATGTGAGAGTTGGACCGTAAAGAAATCTGAGTGCTGAAGAATTGATGCTTTTGAACTGTGGTGTTAGAGAAGACTCTTAAGAGTCCCTTGGACTGCAAGGAGATCTAACCAGTTCGTCCTAAAGGAAATCAGTCCTGGATGTTCATTGGAAGGACTGTTGCTGAAGCTGAAACTCCAGTATTTGACCACCTGATGTGAAGAACTGACTCCTTGGAAAAGACCCTGTTGCTGCTACTGCTAAGTCGCTTCAGTCGTGTCCGACTCTGTGTGACCCCATAGACGGCAGCCCACGAGGCTCCCCCGTCCCTGGGATTCTCCAGGCAAGAACACTGGAGTGGGTTGCCATTTCCTTCTCCAATGCATGAAAGTGAAAAGTGAAAGTGAAGTCGCTCAGTCTTGTCCAACCCTTAGCAACCCCATGGACTGTAGCCTACCAGTCTCCTCCGTCTGTGGGATTTCCCAGGCAAGAGTACTGGAGTGGGGTGCCATCACCTTCTCCGGGAAAAGACCCTGTAGCTGGGAAAAATTGAAGGTGGGAGGAGAAGGGGACAATGGGTACTTCAGCAGTGGCCCTAACTGATGGACAGGGAGGACCTCCAGGGCATAGCTGGGGAGAAAGGACTAGTCTGAAGGCATGCAACATGGGGCCAGGTCAAGTGACACCCCTTACTCCCAGATTAATCCCTGTTTAAGTGAGAATGTTTTTGCAGTGTTTCTGACCCTGCTGCACCATTGTATGTTAGGGTGACATGGGAAAAATAACTTGTCTTTTTGCTTTTCTGTGGATCAAGAGGAGCCTCAGCGAGGTGTGATTGCAGGTCTTAGGTTTCTTGATTTCCAGGTCAGTGTCAGGATTGAATAAGACTATTAGAGTGTCTTCCAGATGGAGTGGCTGTATTTTGCATGTGGGAAGGGAATGAAAATTTGTGATCAAAAAGGCACAAAGAGGGCATTATCTGTAAAAATTCCCCCTCTCCCCTTTCTGTCCATCCCCATGGGGCAACTCTGCTTGCCTGCCATTGACTTTAGGCTTTGTCATTTCGTTCTGGCAAATGAGATGCTGCTGGATGTGCCATGAGCAGAGACTAGAAAGGTGCTTGTGCTGCTGAGTTTGCTGTCCTGCTTCTGCTGTGGCCATGAGAAAAACACGACGTGGGCCCAGGAAGATGGGGGTTATGCAGCGCTGCCCCAGGTGACCCGGAGACCTGCAGTCTGAAGCAGAGCTACCCCCTCTGACCCTCAGGCGTGGGGTGAGAAGTACTTCCTGTTGTATGCCACTGCGGTGTTTGTATTTGTTATGCAGCAGTAGCTGACTGAGACAACCCACAAGAGCAACCTGGAGCCCCATGGCTTCCTGAAATTTGGGAACTGAAAAAATAAAATGCCTAAAATTGGGAGTGAGTTTGAGTCAACAGAAGAGAGAAATGATAGCATCTTTGGGATGAGCTGAAAAAGTTTCTCCCTGCTGCCTTGAGAACATAGCGTGAGTGATGGTCCCTGGAAAGGTCGGAGGCTCTCTAGAAGCATGGGTCTCCCATGCTGGTCAAAGATGAGAAATAAAGAGGCTGTTGAGGTTGCAGGTGAGGTGAATGGGTTTTAGACTGAGGTTGCCCAGGAATTCTCAGTGTATATATACAGTGTACATACTTAATGTTTGATATATTTGTTGTACAGTAATTTTATGATAATTAAACTTCTTAATATAGCTTCGTGGTGAAAGTGCTCCTCCTATATTCCAAAGATTACCAGGAGTCTGACCTTTTTTTTTTTTTTTTTTAAATCTTGTATTGTATGTATTTTTGGGAAGACATAGAGTAAAAATAAATAGATTAACCAGGAGTGCTGGGAATGGGGGTTGCGGGGTAGGAGGGGGGAGAGAAAAAAATGCCATTCAGAAATAGACTGTGAAACTAATTACCTAGATAAACCAATGTAAAACATTTATTGCTTAGGACAGGGGTCATAAACTCAAGTGCCCTGGGGGCTGGGCCGGTGACACATGCAAGTGTCCTCACTTGTTTGCACCGAGCCAGCTGGGCACTGTGGGGTGTGGACTGTGCGTGTCCATCTCAGACGGCAGCTTGTATGACTTGGCCCCCTCCAGTTGCCGCCACGCGGGAATGGAGCCCGGTGTGGCCAAGTCCTCTGCATTTCCCTGAGAAGCAGAGCCACCATGTACGCTAGTGCAGGTTGCAGCCTGCACGAGGTGCTCGTAGGGTTACCGGAGACTGCAACACAGTCCAAGCTCGGCTTAATGAGCCTTGGCTAGGACACATGGCTTGGAGAGCAGCAATGGGCTGGACTTCAGGCCCCTCTGTCTGCTTCAGCCTCCCTTTGTGTAGTGTTTGATCGTATGGGCTGGCGTGGGATGGAAGATCCGTTTCGCACTGGTAAACCCCTCCTTATTCCTACCTCTGGCAGCCCATGCAAAGAGACCCGTCCTAGGCTCAGCTGATGAGCTGCTCCTTCCCAGAACCAGGGGTGCTCCCTGAGTGGCGACAGCACAGAGGTGGAGAGGTGACGTGGGCTGCGTTTAGGTGTGCCTGAGCTGCAATCGACATAGCGCCTTTAACAGCACTGAGCTGGGGACTTCTCCGGCGGCCGGTGACTAAGACTCCACACTCTCAATGCAGGGGGCCTGATGTTCCATCTCTGGTCAGGGAACTAGATCCCACATGCTGCAACTAAGACCTGGCTCAGCCAAATAAATAGACATTTTAAAAAATCCACAAAAAACACTGAGTTGCTAAACAAAACTCCCCAGAGGATCTCCACCTACCTACTCAGGATCAAGACATTCCAGTGGCAGCAAGAGAACTCTGAAAACACTCACCTCTTCTTAATAAACCTTGCACAATGCACAGAGGAAGATGGCCTGGAGAAGGGAAAGGCTATCCACGCCAGTATTCTGGCCTTAGAGAATTCCATGGGCCGTACAGTCCATGGGGTCGCAAAGAGTCGGACACGACCGACCGACTTCACTGTCACTTTTCACTTTCACTCCTTCATGAAAGTTTGCTAGATGTTGTGTTTCCTCACAGTGGGGTGTCTCTCCTGGGTATCACAGTACAGGGCAGTGAAATTTCCTTTCTCCAAGGGCTGGCACTTGGTCCCAGTTCTACTATGGCTTGGTCCTGTGGTCTTGGTCAAATTTTCATCATGCTGACCCTCAACTTCCTTGTCTATGAAATGGATAATTAGATGTTGGTCCTCTTTCCCTCCCAGGGATGTCGTAAGGATCAAATCCAATGAGATGATGGATCAGAGAGCACTTTGCAAGCTCCCCCACATCATGTAAACATCAGGTATCATTATATAGCTGCTGAGACAGGAGAATGGATGTGGCTGATGTTTTCACCAGAGATGGAGGATTCTGGCACAGGGCAGGCCATTTGATAATTATCAAAATGCTGAGAAAAGGGCTTTGCAATTCATTATCCATCCTGTCCACTGCTGCAAATCTGTGCCTTTCCTATAATAATCAATATTTATAATGCCTCTTGCTATTATTATATTTGACCTTCACAACAGTCCCAGTGGGATAAAGATTATTAACCCATTTGCTCATGAGGAAGCTGAGGCTCACGGGCCTGAGGTTATGCAGCTGGGAGGGAGCAGAACTAGGGAGTGAGTTGGGGCTTCCCATTGCAGAAATTTGAGTTCATGATGTTTCCAGACAGTTTCCTGGGACCATAAGAGGCCAACCTGGAGCTCAACAGAGCCGTCAGTGATAGTAAAGACTCCAGCAAAGCACTCAAGGGATCCAGAGGGAATCACTGGAATTGATGACTTAGAACTGTGGTGCTGAAGAAGACGCTTGAGAGTCCCTTGGGCTGCAAACCAGTTCATCCTAAAGGAAATCAAACCTGGAATAACCATTGGAAGGACTGATGTTGAAGCTGAAGCTCCGATACTTTGGCCACCTGATGCAAACATCTGACTCACTGGAAAAGACCCTGATGCTGGGAAAGATTGAAGACAGGAGGAGAAAGGGCGACAGAAGATGAGATGGTTGGATGGCATCATCAACTCAAGGACATGAGTCTGAGCAAACTCTGGGAGCTTATGAAAAATAGGGAAGCCGGGCATGCTGTAGTCCACGGGGTCACAAACAGTTGGACATGAAGTAGTGACTGAACAACAACAGCTTAATGTCTGATGAGTCAAGGAGCTGCAGCCCAGAATCCCTCCTCTCCATCTCTGGAGACAACAGCACCCACCTCTGACTTTTGGGGAAACTGCCTTCTTCCCTATTCCACGTAGGTCTGTATGAAGCTGCCTCTTCTTGCCAGAGAGGGGCACGTGATTTAATCTAGACCAGTGAGATCCGTGGTCTTCCCTGGTGGCTCAGCAGTAAAAAGTTCACTTGCCAATATAGGAGACCCGGTTCAGTCCCTGGGCTGGAAAGATCCCATGGAGAAGGAACTGGTAACCCACTCCAGTATTCTTGCCTGAAAAATCTCAGAAACAGAGGAGCCTGGCCAGCTGCAGTCCATGGGTTGCAAAGATTTGGACACGACTGAGCGACTGAACAACGAGGAGATATATTATCCCAGTATTTGGGTCTTGGAAGGTTACATACAGGGATGGAGGGAGGTTGTGCTTGAGGGAATCCTAAGACCAAGCCAGGCAAAGCAATTCTCAGAATCACCCAGAAGGCTTGTAAAATGCAAATTACAGGACCTGCCCTCAGGGCATCTGATTCAGGTGGTCTAGGTAGGGCCTGCGGTTTTGTACTTCTAATAAGCTCCCTGGTGATGCTGCGACTCAGAGGACCACAGTCAGAGAGTTCAGGACCAGGGGTGACTCTGCCCCGCAGGGAACAGATGGCAGTATCTGGAGGCATTTTTGATTTTCACAAATGGGGGGCTGTTATTAGCATCTAGTGGGTAGAGAGGTCAAGGAGGCTGCTAAACATCCTCCATCGCACAGGACAGTGCCTAGAACAAGGGATTCTGCAGTTTCCAATGTCAGCAGTGCTGAGATGGGGAAAGCTTGCTTTGAGGAATGGTCCATGTGCTGCTACACTGAGGTTCCAGAAACCTGGTTCCTGCTTCTTTCCATGCTCATCTTTGAGTCTGGGGGCAAGCCCAGTAACTTTCCAAAACATTTCTTTTTCTTAATCAGTCAATATTTGTTACCAGCCACCAAAGCTCTGATGGAGATGAAGTTTTAACCACTTTGGAGGAGTTGGGTGGGTGCTATGGAAGATCATGAGCTGGCTTCTGGGCTTATGTTCAGTCGCTAAGTCATGTCAGACTCTTTCTGACCCCACAGACTGCAGCACGTGAGGCTTCCCTGTCCTTCACTATCTTCCCGGAGTATGCTCAGGCTCATGTCCACTGAGTCGGTGATGCCATCCAACCATCTCATCCTCTGTCGTCCCCTTCTCCCGCCTTCAATCTTTCGCAGCATCAGGGTCTCTTCCAATGAGTCATCTCTTCACATCAGGTGGCCAAAGTATCGGAGCTTCAGCTCAAGCATCAGTGCTTCCAATGAATAATATTCAGGACTGACTTCCTTTAGGATGGACTGGTTTGATAAGGACATATACGCCACAATCCTTTTTTCCTTCCCTCCCGTGACTCTGCCCTCCTCGTGCACGAGTCCACTTTAAATAAATGCCATAGTTTGTTTATCCATTCTCCTATTCTCGAAAAGATCATTTCCTTTCATTTATTGTTAGTAAACAATACGACAATGAATGTTTTACATATAAATGCTCATGCTTATATATAAGCGTTTCTCTAAGATTCCTGCCCAGGAGTTAAATTGTTTATTTATGCCATTGAGACACCTTCAGTTTTGCTATTGAAAGTAGAAATGAAAGTCGCTCAGTCGTGTTCTAAGGACTGATGTTGAAGCTGAAGCTCCAATACTTTGGCCACCTGATGCAAACATCTGACTCACTGGAAAAGACCCTGATGCTGGGAAAGATTGAAGACAGGAGGAGAAAGGGCGACAGAAGATGAGATGGTTGGATGGCATCATCAACTCAAGGACATGAGTCTGAGCAAACTCTGGGAGCTTATGAAAAATAGGGAAGCCGGGCATGCTGTAGTCCACGGGGTCACAAACAGTTGGACATGAAGTAGTGACTGAACAACAACAGCTTAATGTCTGATGAGTCAAGGAGCTGCAGCCCAGAATCCCTCCTCTCCATCTCTGGAGACAACAGCACCCACCTCTGACTTTTGGGGAAACTGCCTTCTTCCCTATTCCACGTAGGTCTGTATGAAGCTGCCTCTTCTTGCCAGAGAGGGGCACGTGATTTAATCTAGACCAGTGAGATCCGTGGTCTTCCCTGGTGGCTCAGCAGTAAAAAGTTCACTTGCCAATATAGGAGACCCGGTTCAGTCCCTGGGCTGGAAAGATCCCATGGAGAAGGAACTGGTAACCCACTCCAGTATTCTTGCCTGAAAAATCCCAGAAACAGAGGAGCCTGGCCAGCTGCAGTCCATGGGTTGCAAAGATTTGGACACGACTGAGCGACTGAACAACGAGGAGATATATTATCCCAGTATTTGGGTCTTGGAAGGTTACATACAGGGATGGAGGGAGGTTGTGCTTGAGGGAATCCTAAGACCAAGCCAGGCAAAGCAATTCTCAGAATCACCCAGAAGGCTTGTAAAATGCAAATTACAGGACCTGCCCTCAGGGCATCTGATTCAGATGGTCTAGGTAGGGCCTGCGGTTTTGTACTTCTAATAAGCTCCCTGGTGATGCTGCGACTCAGAGGACCACAGTCAGAGAGTTCAGGACCAGGGGTGACTCTGCCCCGCAGGGAACAGATGGCAGTATCTGGAGGCATTTTTGATTTTCACAAATGGGGGGCTGTTATTAGCATCTAGTGGGTAGAGAGGTCAAGGAGGCTGCTAAACATCCTCCATCGCACAGGACAGTGCCTAGAACAAGGGATTCTGCAGTTTCCAATGTCAGCAGTGCTGAGATGGGGAAAGCTTGCTTTGAGGAATGGTCCATGTGCTGCTACACTGAGGTTCCAGAAACCTGGTTCCTGCTTCTTTCCATGCTCATCTTTGAGTCTGGGGGCAAGCCCAGTAACTTTCCAAAACATTTCTTTTTCTTAATCAGTCAATATTTGTTACCAGCCACCAAAGCTCTGATGGAGATGAAGTTTTAACCACTTTGGAGGAGTTGGGTGGGTGCTATGGAAGATCATGAGCTGGCTTCTGGGCTTATGTTCAGTCGCTAAGTCATGTCAGACTCTTTCTGACCCCACAGACTGCAGCACGTGAGGCTTCCCTGTCCTTCACTATCTTCCCGGAGTATGCTCAGGCTCATGTCCACTGAGTCGGTGATGCCATCCAACCATCTCATCCTCTGTCGTCCCCTTCTCCCGCCTTCAATCTTTCGCAGCATCAGGGTCTCTTCCAATGAGTCATCTCTTCACATCAGGTGGCCAAAGTATCGGAGCTTCAGCTCAAGCATCAGTGCTTCCAATGAATAATATTCAGGACTGACTTCCTTTAGGATGGACTGGTTTGATAAGGACATATACGCCACAATCCTTTTTTCCTTCCCTCCCGTGACTCTGCCCTCCTCGTGCACGAGTCCACTTTAAATAAATGCCATAGTTTGTTTATCCATTCTCCTATTCTCGAAAAGATCATTTCCTTTCATTTATTGTTAGTAAACAATACGACAATGAATGTTTTACATATAAATGCTCATGCTTATATATAAGCGTTTCTCTAAGATTCCTGCCCAGGAGTTAAATTGTTTATTTATGCCATTGAGACACCTTCAGTTTTGCTATTGAAAGTAGAAATGAAAGTCGCTCAGTCGTGTTCGACTCTTTGCGACCCCGTGGACTATACAGTCCATGGAATTCTCCAGGCCAGAATACTGGACTGGTAGCCTTTCCCTTCTCCAGGGGATCTTCCCAACCCAGAGAGCGAACCCAGGCCTCCCACATTGCAGGCGGATTCTTTACCAGCTGAGCCACTCTTGGCTTGTTTTATAAAGTACAGCTTTTATCTTCCCTCTCAAATTTACTGAATATTAGTAAATTCCATTTCAAATTGTTGTATCAAGTCATCCCAGCACAGTGGTGGGTGTATCAATGTCGTCCTACCTCTCCATCAACACTCTTTGTAGACAGATGTATTAATTTGTGCCGTCTGTTCAATGACTTGCTCTGATTTGCATTTCCTTGATCACTGAGGTGTCTGACCATATTTTCATAGACTTAGTGCTCACTTGGGATTATTGTCTTGGAAATCACAGTTCGAGTTCTTTGCTACTCCCCCTTCCTTTTTTCTTTCTTTCATTCTGTCTCTCTGTCCCTTTCTCCTTCCCTCCCGCCCTCTCTCCTTCCTTCCTTTCTTCTTTGTTCAGTTTCTTAGTGATATGTAGGCTCATGTGCTATACTCTGGCTTCTAGTCATGGGAATCGAATATCTATTCTGTGACTTGTCTTCTAACTTTGTTTATGCTGTTATTTGTTGAATAGAGCTTTTAAATTTTACTTCAGTCATATGCATTAATCTTTTACCTCTTGGATTATTATTTTTCCATCCTGCTTTAAGGATCTTTCCATATGCCAATTATTAGAAAGATATTCTCTTTTATTTTCTCTTAAAAAAATATAAAGCTTAAAAAAATTTAGTCCTTAATCCATCTGGAATTTATTTCTGTTTGCAGAGTGGGTCAACAATCTCACTTTAATTTTTCCATGTGAGTAGCTAGTTGGCCTAGCACCAGTTATGAAGCAACTCAGCCTCTCCTCATTGAAGGATACTGTCACAACTGCATGTAGGCGTTTCCATTAATGTGAAGTTCTGTTTTGGGTTCTTTGTTTTGTTCAAATTGGTCATTTGTCAGTCTCTGCACAAATGCCACATGGATTTAATTACTGTAAATCTGTAATATGTCTCGATATGTGAAAGTGTGAATCTTTCTTCCTTGTCTTCCTCATAATTATCTTGTCTAATTCTAGTCCTTCACATTTTGCATATATAAAATGGTATACTGTGTGTGTGTGTATATGTGTATATAAAATGCTTACAGGTTGTGTAGGTGCCTGGCCCAGAAGTGGAGCCCAGGAAATATCAATTTCCTATCCTCCTTGGAAGAGTTCCTTGTTGTTACCACCAGGAATGTACATTTCTTGGCTTAGCTTCATTCAGCCCCTGACCTTGTGCCCTAGAGGAGACAACAGAATCACTGTTCTGAATCCAGGGATCCACTTTGTTACAAGTAGTCTCCTGACACATACGACCCCAGCTACGGATACATAATAGCACCTAGTAAATATTTGCTGAAACGGAATGAAAATGCCTTCAAGAGACCAAATGCCCAAGAGGAGGGTCTGTCTGCGAACCTCCTAGCAGCACCAGAAATAGCAGCGTGTTTGTTCGTTCAGCATGTTTGTGTAGCTCCTTCCGTGTTCCTGGTAAGCCGTCGAGACATGGCCTCAGCCTTCACAGAGAGACATTCAATAAGCAACCACCCTGCAGAAAGTGATGGAAAAGAGAAGAAGCGGGGCTTTTAAGGGAGAATAATGTTGTTGGAGGGTCAAGGGAGACTTTCCTGAGGAAGTGATCTTTGAGTTCAGGATGGGTAGGGCCAAGTTAGGCCAAGAGGAAAGGGGATTGCTTTACACAGAGGAAGCAGCATGTGCGAAGGTCCTGAGGCAGAAAACACTGGACGTGCACCAGTGGAGCTCCTCGCTCAGCAGTGTGCACCCGGGGCTGTTCTGGAAAGGCAGGCTCTGGGATGGAGCTGAACTCCTGAGTCTCATGCCCCAGGCTGTGGCCCTCATTTAGGGCAGCGTGGTGGCAGGGGAACCGAGAGGGCTGTGAGCGTGTGAGAGTGGGGAGCAAGGCTGAGGGCGAGAGCTGGGGCTGGAGG
>SJYC01048086.1:0-52446 GCA_006408675.1 Madoqua kirkii | reverse complement strand
ATTCTGCTGCCTGAAGCCGTTGCTGTTTTACCTTGTGTTATTAAATGTTTTTCACATTTGCAAAGCTTTCCTCTTGCTCCTCTGCCCCCCTCCCTCTCCACCTCTTCCTTGTGGACAAATGGGGTGACCCCCCCAACCCACTTTCCAGATGGGGACCCTGCAGCTCTGGGAGACACAGGGCTGGCCTGAGGGGGCGGCGAGTGACTTGGGGGTGTTGCTACTCTGGGGGCTTAGCTCCCATAGGGCTGTGATGTCCACAGCCACCAGCCAAGATGAACAGTGGCCTGGTGGGGAGCGCCTAAAGCTTTGGCGGGAGCAAGCAGGTGGGAGAGACGGAGGAGGGGAGCAATCAGCATCGGTGGGGAGAAAGGTAATACTGGGCTTCCCAGTGGCGTTAGTGCTAAAGAACCTGCCACCAATGCAGGAGATGTAAAAGACGTGGGACTGATTCCTGGGTCAGGAAGATCCCCTGGGGAGGGCATGGCAACCCACTCCAGTATTCTTGCCTGGAGAATCCCCTGGACAGAGGAGCGTGGTGGGCTGCAGTCCATGGGGTCACAAAGAGTCAGAAACGACTGAAGCGACTCAGCACGCACTCAGAGTGTAATAATGAGATGGCAGACAGCTGCCTCAGCGCATCTGCATGACCAGTGTGTACCATTATTCCCATCGTCTGGATGAGAAAACAGAGACTCGAAGGGGTTAGGTCCCTTGGGACTGGCATATTGTCAATGCTGAATAAACGTGTTGACGGAATAGATTAAGTAACTTTACCCAACTAATCAGTAGTGGAGCTGGAATGGAATTCATCTGTCTGACCCCAAAGCCCTGTGTGTGTGCCAGCACAGTGTCTGTGCCAGGCAGAAATAAAAAGAGGGAAAGGACGGAAGCCAGAGAAGCTAGAGGAAGCCACTGGCTGCGAGATCAGAGGCTCTGGGGAAGGTGCTAGAGCGCTGCGGGTCAGACGGGGGGTTCCAGAGCCAGGCGGTCTGGGTGCACACCCCCACCTCGCTACTGACTCGCTATGTGATATGGGGCAGGTGGCTCAGCTTTTCTGTGCCTTGTTTCTTCATGTGTAAATGGAGATAATGGTACCCATGTTGGCCCTGGGCCTGTACGCC
Organism: Madoqua kirkii; assembly: GCA_006408675.1. Lineage (NCBI taxonomy): Eukaryota > Metazoa > Chordata > Mammalia > Artiodactyla > Bovidae > Madoqua > Madoqua kirkii. Next base: position 51,325 of record SJYC01048086.1, on the reverse strand, counting down.
TTGTCTGCTGTGCACCTTTCCCCTGCTCTGCACCCGCGGTGCCCACCCTTGCAGGCTGCGTGTACAGGGCTCCTGTGACATCTGACTTCCAGCAAGGTTCAGCCAATGAAAGGTGCTGGCAGGAGGTCGATGGGCGGGGTGGGGCTGAAGCCAGAGTACTTCTCCTCTGCCTGGAGTCTGATCTCTGCAAGCAGCTCCTTGCTCCTGCTGCAAAGGGCCACCGTGTTTCCAGCTTCCAAATGAGCCAGAGGCCATGACTCCCACTCTCTTTGTCTGCCCAGCTCTGGCTGGGGGTGGGGTAGTGACTTTCTCTGAGGACTAAACTGGGCTCTCTCATTGTTCTTGTTTGGCTTCTCTGCTGTTGTTTCACCAAAAAGCTGGTTCTCTGCATTAAGCCCCCTCTTTTTTAAGGACTTCAAGTGACTTCTCTTTTCCTATTTTGTACCTTGTGGGGTTTACATGAGAATTAAATAAGTTAATCAATGCTTAAGCACCGAATACATTCTAGCCCCTAGCTTTTGTTTTTTAATTGAAGTATAGTTAATTGGTAGATATTCAAGCATACAGCAAAATGAGTTAGTTATATCAGTTCCGTTCAGTTCAGTGGCTCAGTCGTGTCAGACTCTTTGCGACCCCATGAACCGCAGCATGCCAGGCCTCCCAGTCCATCACCAACTCCCAGAGTCCACCCAAACCCACATCCATCGAGTTGGTGATGCCATCCAACCATCTCATCCTCTGTCGTCCCCTTCTCCTCCTGCCCTCAATCTTTCCCAGCATCAGGGTCTTTTCAAATGAGTCAGCTTTTCGCATCAGCTGGCCAAAGTATTAGAGTTTCAGCTTCAACATCAGTCCTTCCAGTGAACACCTAGGACTGATTTCCTTTAGGATGGACTGGTTGGATCTCCTTGCAGTCCAAGGGACTCTCAAGAGTCTTCTCCAACATCACAATTCAAAAGCATCAATTCTTTGGCGCTCAGCTTTCTTTATAGTCCAAGTCTCACATCCATACATGACCACTGGAAAAACCGTAGCCTTGACTAGATGGACCTTAGTCGGCAAAGTAATATCTCTGCTTTTGAATATGCTATCTAGGTTGGTCATAACTTTCTTTCCAAGGAGTAAGCGTCTTTTAATTTCATGGCTGCAATCACCATCTGCATGATTTTGGAGCCCCCAAAAATAAAGTCTGACACTGTTTCCACTGTTTCCCCATCTATTTCCCATGAAGTGATGGGTATAACTTTCTTTCCAAGGAGTAAGCGTCTTTTAATTTCATGGCTGCAATCACCATCTGCATGATTTTGGAGCCCCCAAAAATAAAGTCTGACACTGTTTCCACTGTTTCCCCATCTATTTGCCATGGAGTGATGGGACCAGATGCCATGACCTTCGTTTTCTGAATGTTGCACTTTAAGCCAACTGTTTCACTCTCCTCTTTCACTTTCATCAAGAGGCTCTTCAGTTCCTCTTCACTTTCTGCCATAAAGGTGGTGTCATCTGCATATCTGAGGTTATTGATCTTTCTCCTGGCTATCTTAATTCCAGCTTGTGTTTCCTCCAGCCCAGCGTTTCTCATGAAGGCAATGGCAACTCACTCCAGTACTCTTGCCTGGAAAATCCCATGGACGGAGGAACCTGGGTGGCTGCAGTCAATGGGGTCACACAGAGTCGGACACGACTGAAGTGACTTAGCACTCTGCATAGAAGTTAAATAAGCAGGGTGACAACATACAGCCTTGATGCATAGTCCTTTTCCTATTTGGAACCAGTCTGTTGTTCCATCCCCAGTTCTAACTATTGCTTCCTTACCTGCATACAGGTTTCTCAAGAGGAAGGTCAGGTGGTCTGGTAGTCCCATCTATTGAAGAATTTTCCACAGTTTATTGTGATCCACACAGTCAAAGGCTTTGGCATAGTCAATAAAGCAGAAGTAGATGTTTTTCTGGAACTCTGTTGCTTTTTTGATGATCCAGCAGATGTTGGCAATTTGATCTCTGTTTCCTCTGCCTTTTCTAAATCCAGCTTGAACATCTGAAAGTTCACGGTTCACATGTCGATGAAGCCTGGCTTGGAGAATTTTGAGCATTACTTTACTAGCATGTGAGATGAGTGCAATTGTGCGGTAGTTTGAGCATTCTTTGGCATTGCCTTTCTTTGGGATTGGAATGAAAACTGACCTTTTCCAGTCCTGTGGCCACTGCTGAGTTTTGCACGTTTGCTGGCATATTGAGTGCAGCACTTTCACAGCATCATCTTTCAGGATTTGAAATAGCTCAACTGGAATTCCATCACCTCCACTAGCTTTGTTTGTACTTATGTATAATTATATATGTATTATTTATATATAGTTAAACATATATGCATATATTTACTCTTTTCAGATTCTTTTCCCTTGTAGGTTATTACAAAATAGTGAATATAGTTCCTTGCGTGATGTAGGTCTTTGTTGTCTATTTTATATATAGTAGTATGTATATGTTAATACCAAATTCCCAATTTTCTCCTCGTCCTCTTTCCCCTTTGGTAACCATAAATTTGCTTTCTGTGTCCGTGAGTCTATTTGCTTTGTAAATAATTTCTAAAAAATAATTTCTTTTAGATTCCATATGTAAATGATCATATTTGTCTTTTTCTGTCTGACTTACTTCACTTGGTATGATAATCTCTAGGTCTATCTCTGTTGCTGCAAATTGCATTCAGTTCAGTTCAGTCGCTCAGTTGTGACCAACTCTTTGCAACCCCATGAACTGCAGCACACCAGGCTTCCCTGTCCATCACCAACTCAGACTCGTGTCCATCGAGTCCGTGATGCCATCCAGCCATCTCATCCTCTATCGTCCCCTTATTCTCCTGCCCCCAATCCCTCCCAGCATCAAAGTCTCTTCTAATGAGTCAACTCTTCGAATGAGGTGGCCAAAGTACTGGAGTTTCAGCTTTAGCATCATTCCTTCCAAAGAAATCCCAAGGTTGATCTCCTTCAGAATGGACTGGTTGGATCTCCTTGCAGTCCAAGGGACCCTCCAGAGTCTTCTCCAACACTACAGTTCAAAGGCATCAATTCTTTGGCGCTCAGCCTTCTTCACAGTCCAACTTTCACATCCATACATGACTACTGGAAAAACCATAGCCTTGAGTAGACGGACCTTAGTTGACAAAGTAATGTCTCTGCTTTTGAATATGCTATCTAGGTTGTTCATAACTTTTCTTCCAAGGAGTAAGCGTCTTTTAATTTCATGGCTGCAGTCACCATCTGCCGTGATTTTGGAGCCGAAAAAATAAAGTCTGATGCTGTTTCCACTGTTTCCCCATCTATTTGCCATGGAGTGACAGGACCGGATGCCATGATCTTCGTTTTCTGAATGTTGAGCTTTAAGCCAACTTTTTCACTCTCCTCTTTTACTTTCATCAAGAAGCTTTTTAGTTCCTCTTCACTTTCTGCCATAAGGGTGGTGTCATTGCATATCTGAGGTTATTGATATTTCTCCCAGCAATCCTGATTCCAGCTTGTGTTTATTTCATTCTTTTTATGGATGAGTAATATTCCATTACATATACATGTACTGCTTGAGTGCTCAAGGGCTTCCCTGGTGGCTCAGATGGTAAAGCCTCTGCCTTCAAAGTGGGAGACCCGGGTTTAATCCCTGGGTCAGGAAGATCCTCTGGAGAAAGAAATGGCAACCCTCTTCAGTACTCTTGCTTGGAAAATCTCATGAACAGAGGAGCATGGTAGGCTATAGTCCATGGGGTCACAAAGAGTCAGACATGACTGAGTGATTTTACTAGTTGAGTGCTAAGTCGAATCAGTCATGTCCAACTCTTTGGGACTTTGTGATCTATAGCACACCAGGCTTCTCTGTCCATGGGATCTTCCAGGTAAGAATACTGGAGTATTCTTCCTGGGATGCCTTCCTCCAAGGGATCTTCCAGACCCAGCCCATATTGCTTGGGCTTCCCAGGTGGCTCACTAGTGCAGCAGGGTACAGCAGGGCGCTGCAGTTGGAAGGAGAAACCAGGAAGGAATTTCTCTTTGGCTTGGCAGGGTTGGGAAGGGACAGTAAATTGCAAATAAAATGCCCAAAGTAGGGATCCTGGTTGAGTAATTGTGGCAAGTCCATGCAACAGAGTCCTAGCAGCATCAACAACAGTACACTCTCATATTTGTTGACTTGGAAAGACATTCACAGCCTGTTGTGTAGTGAGAAAAGCTGGTCAACTATAAACCTATCAGTGCTGAGCTTGGTATGTACATGTGTCTGATTAGACGGATGGTGGGAGTGGTGGGTACAGCCACAGACAGCGCCTAGTTCTCCCTAATGGAAGAGATCCCTATGTTAGTTTTTAAATGTTCTTGCATGATTAGACTCTTGAAAATAAACAGTGAGCATATACCCTTTTATTAACAGAAATAAAAACCCTAAGAGATTTTCACTTTTAAAATGCATGCATGAAAAATAAGAAATTTTAAAGTAGCTTGCTATTGAGATTGCTCAGCCAGGAATTTAGCAGGGAAATAAGCTGTTACTAAAAGCGAGAGCAAAGTTGAGGACTTTCTCTTTTTTTCCCCTGTGAAGGAGAGTCCTGATCAAGTATTTGTGCTGAGACTGAGATGCCCACAGTGGGAGAAGGGCACGGGAAAGACAGGGTGCTGCTCGGTGGGACAGGGACTTAGGGAGGTGGGGGTGGGTGGAATCTTGGCACAGGTGGTAGGATTAGCCCTGGACAGGTGGTGCACACCCCTTGCATGCCGCAGGAAGGGCAGCCAAATATACAGAGCATGTAGGTGGGGCTGGCAGGAAAGTGAGGATGTGCTTTCCTGACAGCCTCTATTTTCTCTGCAAAGTAGGAGGCAAGGTCAGCTTCCCAGGCTGGGGGCTGGAGGGGCCTGGGGGAGGCTTGGAAAGCGCTGTGGGAGATGGGAGAAGGGCCCACGGGGATGTGTGGAGGGATGGTTGGCTTTCCCTGCGGCCTTTCCTTTGGCACCTGCCCACGCAGCTGATGGGGGGAGATGAACACTGTGGGCTCGGCTACGGAGCTGCAAGGCCTTCTGGATTCAATGTGACCAAGGAGCGAGGTGGTGAGGGATTGGCAGAGACAGCCAGACAGCGAGTTAAATGAGGATCCATGGCCTCAGGCCAGCTTAAGAAGGGACGGAAGTCAGCAAGCCGGAGAGAGAGGTCTTAATGAGAATCCACAGAGGGCATCGTGGAAGTGAGTGAACAAGAGGAGGGCGGCTGCTTTGGCTGGGGGTGAGATGTTGATGTGGGACTGCAGGGGTGAGAGTCATTGCTTTTCTTTGCCAGGAGGGGAGACGGGAGAGAGGAGTCACCTGTTCTGTGTCTCCTGATTCCCCTGGATGCACGCTGCAGAGGCAGCGGCCTGGGCTCCCAGCACGGCTTGTGTTCACGCTGAGCACTGGAGTTGCCTGGGCTGGGGCCATCCTGCTCTAACCAGTAGGCTTGCAGGCCCAGGTTTCCCACCGCTTGTGTTAGTACCAAGATACCTATAGTGGGCACACTTGATTAGTCAGGCTCTGTGTGAGGTTGCTCAAGTGGCCACAGTAAAACACCACAGACTGCATGGCTTCCGTTCAGTTCAGTCACTCAGTTGTGTCCGACTCTTTGCGACCTCATGAATCGCAGCATGCCAGGCCTCCCTGTTCATCACCATCTCCCGGAGTTCACTCAGACTCATGTCCATCGAGTCCGTGATGCCATCCAGCCATCTCATCCTTGATCGTCCCTTTCTCCTCCTGCCCCCAATCCCTCCTAGCATCAGAGTCTTTTCCAATGTTCGCATGAGGTGGCCAAAGTACTGGAGTTTCAGCTTTAGCATCATTCCTTCCAAAGAAATCGCAAGGTTGATCTCCTTCAGAAAGGACTGGTTGGATCTCCTTGCAGCCCAAGGGACTCTCAAGAGTCTTCTCCAACACCACAGTTCAAAAGCATCAATTCTTCGGCGCTCAGCCTTCTTCACAGTCCAACTCTCACACCTATACATGACAGGAAAAAACATAGCCTGGACTAGACGGACCTTAATTGGCAAAGTAATGTCTCTGCTTTTGAATATACAATCTAGGTTGGTCGTAACTTTTCTTCCAAGGAGTAAGCATCTTCTAATTTCATGGCTGCAATCACCATCTGCAGTGATTTTGGAGCCCCCCAAAATAAAGTCTGACACTGTTTCCACTGTTTCCCCATCTATTTCCCATGAAGTGATGGGACCAGATGCCATGATCTTCATTTTCTGAATGTTGAGCTTTAGGCCAACTGTTTCACTCTCCTCTTTCACCTTCATCAAGAAGCCCTTTAGCTCCTCTTCACTTTCTGCCATAAGGATGGTGTCATGTGCATATCTGAGGTTATTGATATTTCTCTCGGCAATCTTGATTCCAGCTTGTGTTTCTTCCAGTCAAATAAATTGTTTTCTCCCAGTTCTGGAGGTTAGAAGTTCAGGAACAACACATTGGAAAGGTCAGTTTCTTTAGAAGCCTCTCTCCTTGGCTTGCAGCCAGCCGTTTTCCCTGTGTCTTCCTGGGATCTTTCCGCTGGGTGTTTTTGCGTCCTGATCTCTTCTTATAAAGAGACAAGTCATGTTGCATTAGGGTCCATTTTAAAGCTCTCATTTTAATTTAATCACCTCTTTAAAGATCATATCTCCAAATACAGTCATATTCTGAGGTAATGGAGGTTAGGACTTCAACATCAAATTTGAAGGACAAAATTTAGCCCAAAGTAGAAGTATTTTGGTTGCAAGGCCTAGACTCCCACTCAAATTAACCAAGAGAAAAGAGGACTCCTGCTAAGGATGAGGCTTTCTCATGAGAACTGCGAACTGGAAAGCGGCTCCTCCTGTCTCTCTCCTCTCTCGGGTGGTGGCTCTAAACCACGGTCATAAATCCTTTGACTGCCTCCCTCACATGAAGTGGTGGGGTCCGTATTGAGTGTGGGTGTGCTTATGACCACTTCAACCAATGCAGTGTGGCAGAAATGTTGCTCTGAGACTTCTAAGGCTAGGCCATGAAAGGCCAGGGAGCTTCTGGCATGTTCACTGAAATACTCATGGAGTGCTGACTCTCCTATAAGAATCCAGTAACCCTGAAAGGCCATGCTGGGAGCCTACAGTTGGGCACTCCGGTTTATAGTGCCAGCTGAGCCTGGCTTCCCCTCCTCGCCAAGGTGCCAGACACAGGAGTGAAATCATCTCAGACACTGCTGCTGCAGCCCATCTGCCAGCTGATGACCACACAGTGACTTCTGTCCATACCAAGCAGAACAGAAGAATCGCCCAGCTGAGCCCTGCACAAATTCCTAATCCAGACATTCCAGCTATATAATGTAGAATAAAGTAAAAATAAAATTAGTAAAAAATAAAAATAAAAATTTTCTCATCACACACACACAAAAATAAAAATAAAAAAATAAAATGGTGGTCATTTTGAGCCACTAAATTTTGGAGTAATTTGATATGCAGAAATAAGTATGTGGAAACACCAGAAATCTGCTTCTTTCTGCTTCCCCCTTCTCTGTTGGTTTTTCTTGTTTACTCATATTTCTTGCTCCCCCATACATTTAACCTGCTTGTGCCCATGACTTGCTATGGTTCCAAGTTATTCGTGCTAGCCCCTGCATCTCTCTGATTAGAATCTCCGTATTAGTCAAAATACGTGAGAGTCTGGTCAGCCAAGGCCAGGAGCAGGGCCGTGCCTCCTGGAGGTTGGGGCCCAGCGGACGCAAAGCCTTACCTATGCAGGATCAGCTTTAATGGAAATGTGTTCTGTGCTCATTCAGTTTATTCTCCTATCCCACCAGGACTTCCTTGGATGATATCAGAAAGATAAAATCCCCATAGCCTCTCTTTAATACCTCTAGGGCCAGTTTATCCTGTGAGGCAGCCCGCTTGCCATGGATCACTTGCGAGTTAAAATTTCTGCATATGGAGCTGAAATTTGTTTTCCTATACTTGTTTTTGATCTTTGGTCTTCATCTTGTCCTCAGCAGTCACATAGAATAAGTGATTTTTTTTTTTTTTTTGGTGGTTTAGTCACTCAGTCGTGTCCAGCTCTTGTGATCTTATGGACTGTAGCCCTCTAGGCTCCTCTGTCCATGGATTTTCCAGGCAGGGATACTGAAGTGGGTTGCCATTTCCTTCTCCAAGTGATCTCCCTGACCCAGGGATCGAACCTGGGTTTCCTGCACTGCAGGCAGACTCTTTGCTGACTGAGCTACCAGGGAAGCCCAGATTTTTTTAGGGGGCAGACAATATTTGAAATTCTTGAACCCCTCATTTTAAGGCTTAATCTCCTCAAGGCAAACCTGAGACTCAGGTATAATGACCAGAGTGGGTGATTAAAGAGGGAGGAATGAGAGGAGGGCTGAGTTTCTCAACTGCAAGTTCTTTCTGCTCCTGTATTTGTTCTTTAGTGATTTTCACAAGTGAGCATGTCTGGCTTGGCCTTCCTTTTCTGTATTAGTTTTTCAGGGCTGCCATAGAAAATTACCACAAACTGGATGACTCAAACCAACAGAAATGTATTCTCTAATGGTTTCGGAGGTCAGAAGTACCAAATCAAGGTGCTGGCAGGGTCAGTCCCTTCTGGACGCCCTGGGGGAGAGTCTGGTCCATGGCTCTCTCCTGGTTTATGGTGGCTGCCAGCAATCCTTGGTGTTCTTTGGGTTGTAGCTGCATCACTCAACTTGTACCCCTGTCTTCACATGATGTTTTTCCTTGGGTCTTTTGAGTCTATGTCCAAATTTCCCTTTTCTTCTAAGAATATCAGTCAATGAACTAGGGCCCACCCTAAGCCAGTATGACCTCATTTTAACTAATTACACGTGCAAAGAACTTTTTTTTCTTTTTCAAACAAAGTCACATTTTGAGATTCCAGGTGAATATGAATTTTGGGGGTCACTATTCAACCCAGTACTCTCCTCCCTCTCTCCTTCCATTTCTCACTTCCTCCTTAATTTTCTCCTCCAACCATCTGTCCCCGCTGGAAGCACACAGATAAGTGGCCAGTGTTCTTTGAGGGGCCGTTGGTTTTGCTCTGTACCTGGGGTAGCTGCATGTGTAATTCAGCTGGAGGTCAGGAAATCTTCAGACGGCAGAGACCACGTGATTGCTTGTAGGCGAGTTGCAAGTAACTCAGCGTTAATATCTGGATTAGATGTTTTAGCAGCTGTTGCTCAAGAAGGAGAGAAAGAAGAGGGGGAGCATAAGAAAAAGAAAAATACCGTTCGTGAACTGAAATAACGTTTGCACCTTCCCTGCAAATGTTGGGGAGCTCAACTCAGGATGAGAGTTTTTCCTCTTCAGGAATAAAGATGAGTTAAGCAGCGGTCATGCTTCCTTTTGTCTGAGATTCTCTCAATACCACACCCAGTTATCAAAGCTGTTCTGGATCATTCTAGACTTTTGCTGGCCAATAACGTAGCCACTTGCCACAATGAAATCAGAGTGTGCTCCAAGTTCAAAATATGAGTATGAAAACAAAGAATGTAAAATAGCCCATTATTAATTTTTACATGGATTATATGTTGAAATGATCATGTTTGGGATATATTGGGTTACATAAAGTGCAGGCATACCTCAGAGATATTGTGGGTTCAGTTCCAGACCGCTGCAATAAGGCAAGCACCCCAATAGAACAAGTCACATAAAGTTTCTGGTTTCCCTGTGCATGTAAAAATCTATGTTTACACTATACCATAATCTTTAAAAAAATTATTTACTTGTAATTGAAGGATAATGCTTTACACCATCGTGTTGGTCCCCTCCATGCATCAACATGGATGAACTGTGAGTGTACATGTACCCCCTCTCACCTCTCATCTCATCCCATCCCACTCCTTTAGGTTCAGAGCCCCAGTTCCAGTTCCCTGAGTCACACAGCAAATTCCCACTGGCAACACTATACCATAATCTATTAGATGCACAAAAGCATTATGTCTAAAAAGACAATGTACGTAACAATTAAAATATCTTGTGCTTAAAAATTGCTAGCCGTCATTGGAGCCTTCAGTGAATAGTAATCTTTTTGCTGGTGGAGGGTCTTGCCTCAGTGTTGATGGCTGCTGACGGGTCAGGTTGGTGATGCTGAAGGCTGGAGTAGCTGTGTCAATATCTTAAAATAAGACAACAATGAAGTTTGCCTATTGATTTATTCTTCCTTTCATGAGTAATTTCTCTGTAGCATACAATACTGCTTGATAATATTTTACCCACAGTAAAACATCTTTCAAAATTAGAATCAGTCCTCTTAAACTCTGCCACTGCTATATCAATTAAGTATATGGTGGACACGTGCTAAGTTGTGTCTGACTCTTGTGACCCCATGGACTGCAGCCTGCCAGGCTCCTCTCTCCATGGGATTCACCAGGTGAGAATACTGGAGTGGGTTGCCATTTCCTTCTCCAGGGTATCGTCCCGATCCAGGAATCAAACCTGGGGGCCTCCTGCAATGCAGGCAGAGTCTTTCCTGAGTGAACTACAAGGGAAGCCCAGCTAAGCATAATATTCTAAATCCTTTGTTGTCATTTCAGCAGTCTTCACAGTATCCTCACCAGACCACTTTCTTTGCTCATGCATAAAAAGCAACTCCTTATTCGTTGAAGTTTTATCATGAGATGACAGTCATTCTGTCACATCTTCAGGCTCTATTCCTAATTCTTGTTCTCTTGCTATTGCTGCCACATCTGAAGTTACTTCCTCCACGTAAGTCTTGAACCTCTCCAAGTCATCCATTAGAGTTGGAATCAACTTCTTCCAAACTCCTGTTAAGACTGATATTTTGACCTTTTCCCATGAATCATGGGTTTTCTTAATGGCATACCTAGCATGGTTAATCCTTTCCAGAAGATTTTCAATATACTTTGCCCAGATCCACCTGTGGCTATATAGATAAAGCTATAGACTTAAAAAATTAATTTCTCAAATAACGAGACTTGAAAGGGGAAAACTAATCCTTGACCCATGGACTGCAAAATGGAAGCTCTGTTGGCAGGCGTGAAAACAACATGTTTTATTGTGCATCTTTATCAGAATTTTGGGGTGATCATGTGCATTGTCATGAGTAGTAATATTTTGAATGGAATTTTTTTCTGAGCAGTAGGTCTCATACTGGGCTTAAAATATTGAGAGGTGGTTTAGTCATTAAGTTGTGTCCAACTCTTGTGACCTCATGGACTATAGCCCACCAGCACTCTGTTCATGGGATTTTCCAGGCAAGAATGCTGGAACGGGTTGCCATTTTCTTCCCCAAGGGATCTTCCCAACCCAGGGATCGAACCTGGGTTTTCTGCATTGCAGGTGGATTCCCTGCATTGCAGGCAGATTCTCTAGGTACTGAGGGTAGCTACTGGTAAAAAACTCACCTACTAATGCAGGAAGCTTAAGAGATGCAGGTTCAGTCTCTGGGTTGAGAAGATCCCCTGGAGGAGGGCATGGCAACCCACGCCAGTATTCTTTAAAATATTCAGTAATCTGTTTATATACAGATGTACTGTCATCCAGGCTTTGTTGTTCCATTTATAGAGCACAAGCAGATTTACTATAATTTTTAAGGGTCCTGCTGCTGCTGCTAAGTCGCTTCAGTCGTGTCCAACTCTGTGCAACCCCATAGATGGCAGCCCACCAGGCTCCCCCGTCGCTGGGATTCTCCAAGCAAGAACACTGGAGTAGGTTGCCATTGCCTTCTACGATGCATGAAAGTGAAAAGTGAAAGTGAAGTCACTCAGTCGTGTCCAACTCTTTGCAACCCCATGGACTGCAGCCTACCACGCTCCTCCACCCATGGGATTTTCCAGGCAAGAGTACTGGGGTGCCATCGCCTTCTCCATTTAAGGGTCCTAGGACTCTAGAATTATAAATGAGTATTGGCTTCAACTTAAAGTCACCTGCTGTATTAACCCCTATTAAGAATCAGCCTGTGCTTTGTAGCTATGAAGCCAGACATCAACTTCTCTAGCTATGAAAGTCCTAGATGGCATAGTTTTCCAGTTGAATCCTGTTTAATTTGCTTACTGTGGCCACCTTTATCAATTACCTTAGCTAGATCTCCTGGATAACCTGCTGTAGGTCCCACATCAGCACTTTCTGCTTCATCTTGCCCTTCTATATTATGGAGATGGCTCCTTTCTTTAAGTGTTATGAACAAACTTCTGGTAGCTTCAGACTTTTCTTGTGTAGCTTCCTCACCTCCTTCAGACTTCATAGAATTGAAGAGAGCTAGAGCCTTGCTCTGGATTAGGCTTTGGTTTAAGGGAATATTGCAGTTGGTTTGATCTTCTATCCAAACCACTAAAACTTTCTCCATATCAACAACAGAGCTGTTTTGCTTTCTTATCATTCCTGTGTTCACTGGAATAGCACTTGTAATTTTCTTCAAGAACTTTCCTTTGTAATCACAGTTTGGCTAACTGGTACAAGAGGCCTAGGTTGTGGCCTGTTCTGGTTTTGACATTCCATCTTCACTGAATGCAATCATTTCTAACTTTGGATGTAAAGTGAGATGTGTGATTCTTCCTTTCACTTGAGCACTTAGAGACAATTATGAGGAAGAAATGGCAACCCACTCCAACATTCTTGCCTGGAGAATCCCATGGACAGAGGAGACTGGTGGGCTACAGTCCATGGGGTTGCAAAGAGTTGCACATGACTGAAACAGCTTAGCACACTTGCCGTGATGCTATTAATTGGCCTAATTTCAATATTGTTGGTCTCAGGGAATAGGGAAGCCTGAGGGGAGGGTGAGAGATGGGGGTCCACCTGGCTGGTGAAGTAGTCAGAATGTGCATAACATTTATCAACTAAGTTCACCGTCTTATCTGGGTGCTGTTCATGGCTCTCTGAAACAATAACAATGGTAGCATCAAAGATCACAGATCACAGATCATCATAATGAATATAATAGTGAAAAACTTTGACGTATTGTGAGAATCCCCAAAATGTGATCCAGTGACATGAAGTGAGCAAAATGCTCTTGGAAAAAATGGCACTGATGGACTTGTTCAATGCAGGGTTGCCACAAAGTTTCAATTTATTAAATATGCAACATGTATGAAGAACAATACAGTGAAATGCAATAAAACAAAATCTGCTTGTATTAAAATCAGTTTCATCGGGTTTTCTTACTTTAAAAAAACGTAGCCAGTGGAAAGTTTTGAGCTATGTGGCTCAATGATCTTTTTACGAGGCAGCACTGTTTAGAGTCTGAAGCACTATGATAGAAAAGCAGGGTTGGAACCTGAGTTTTGTCACTGACAATTTGTTTGTTCTTGGGCAAGACACTGACAATCTAGGCTTCATTTTCTTCCTCCTCTATGCATGAGTGCAATGTGATAATGATTCCTACCTCACTTCCCTCTGGACATCACTACCAGCATCAAAGGAAAGAGAATTTGTGATGAGGCTTCATGACTGTGAAATGTAGCACAAATGGCTTTTGATTAGTATCAGCTGCAGCAGCAACAGCATCAGTGCCACCATCACCACCATCACCACCACCAAAACCACCAGCATCGCCACCACCACCACCACCATCACCACTATCACGACCATCACCATCACCACCACCACCATCAGAATCACCACCACTATCACCACCACCACCCCACCACTACCATCACCACCATCACAATCACTACCATCACCACCATTACTGCCACCATCACCACCACAACCATCACCACAACGACCACCATCGCCACCACCACCATCACCACCACCAAGACCACCACCATCAAGACCATCACCACCACCACCACCACCACCATTATCATCACCACCACCATCACCACCACTATCAACACTACCATCATTATCATCATTGCCATCTCTGCCATCATCGCCACCACCACTATCACCACCACCACTGATACCACCACTGTCACCACCATCATCACCACTCCTGACATCACCACCATCACCACTACCATTTTTCACCACTCCTGACATCATCACCACCATCACCACAACCATCATCACCATTCCTGACATCATCACCACCAGCATCACTACCACCACCATCACACCATCAACACCACCATCGTCATGACCATCATTATCACCATTGCCATCTCTGCCATCATCACTGCCAGCACTCTCACCACCACCACTGTTACGACCACTGTCACCACCATCATCACCACTCCTGACATCATCACCACCATCACCATGACCACCATCACCACTCCTGACATCACCACCATCACCACTACCATCATCACCACCATCACCACCACCATCATCACCATCACCACCATCATCACCACCATCACCACCACCATCACCACTACCACCATCACCACTCCTGACATCACCACCATCACCACGACCATCATCACCACTCCTGACATCATCACCACCAGCATCACTACCACCACCATCATACCATCAACACCACCATCATCACCACCATTATCACCCTCGCCACCTCTGCCATCATCATCACTATCACCATCATCAGCATTGCTTCCGCTTTCAGCCAAGAGAATTAGGCCACCAGGGCAGGAGCATAATACCAGACTCAGGGTAGAGTACAGCCCACAAGAATTTTTGCTTTCAGCTCTTCCCAAACCTTGTGGCTGGATTATAAGTGACTTACCCTCTGCCAGCTGCCAATAGTGCTTTTGTCTGCTTTGAGGGAGTGGAGTGGGGGCAGGTCTCTGAGAAAAATGTGCCTTCCACCTAGTACTTTTCAATCAATACAGCGTTTATGCATGCTTTTGGATTAGAATAAGACAGCCAGCTTTTTTTTAACCCCCTCAAAAAAGCATTTCTGTTGCATCAGACCACCAAAGCATTTCCCCTCTCTTTTCTTGGCCACCAAATATTTTTATGATTTTCCACATAAACAGCTAGGGAAAATGCTAGCAGCCACTCAGGCGGCAGTGGCAGGCACACCACGTCTCCCATGAGAGTAAGGGATTAAAAAAAAAGACCAATGACTAGGGGGTGGGGGTGGTGAGTGGTAATTAGTCTAAGATACAAGGATTTCTATGAATTCTTCTTGGGAATTCTGGGATAATAAACTAGAATTCACCCTGTGGCTTCAGGCTGTGAGTGCTCACTTTTGAAAGATTCAAACATTTGCAGATGGAATTAGGCATTGGTGAGGTTAAGAGGTGGGTGGGGAGCAACCCCACCCATCTGAGGGTTAAGCCTGGGTCCAGCGGACCTGGACCGCCTCTTTCTGCCCCTCCTCCTTCCCTTATGAAGTGAGAATCAGGATAAAGTTGAGGACCTGCCTCCTGAAGGAAACTTTGTGGAGAAGGCCAAGAGCTCATGATAGCTATTGATTATTTGATCCTTTTTTCCTTTCTCATTCCATCCCTGGTAAAGTTTTCCCAGAGACATAGTGGGGCCTCTCATAGCCAGCCAGCTGCTCTGTGCTGAGAGATTTAAAATCCTGCAATTGATTCTGTCTGTGTCCAGAACAATAGGCGTCTGAATCTGATTTATTAACCTTCTGGGGAGTGAGGGAGGTGGGCTTCGTGTCCAGGCTGTTTAGTGTGGTGACAATGGGCAGGGTTTGGGCTTGCATCTGAGCTGGGTTTATTGTGGGTGGAGGCAGGGGAGTGGCGGACAGAGGCCATGTCTAACCGGAAGGAGGCAGTGAGGATCCGCTGCACAGCATGAGGGCAGATGCGTTGAAGGAGCAGTAAGAGGGGGGTGGAAGTCGATTTAGGGTGGATCCCCAAATGGGCGGCTGCAAGTGACATCATAGAGATGGCAGACATGGCACCTAATAGGTACTCTGTATAGTTGATTCCCTTATCTCTGTTTTGTGGTTGAATCCCTCAGGTCTCTGAAAGATGGAAGCCCGACAGGCAGGGTTAATGCATTCTTTTTCAAAAGGAAGGAGTTGGATACGATGATCTTCAAGGAGGTTGATAAGCACGTGGGGAAACACTTCTACTCAACTCTGGGAAGGCTTCCTGGGTAGCTCAGCTGGTAAAGAATCTGCCTGCAATGCAGGAGGTCCCTGTTTGATTCCTGGGTCAGAAAGTTCCCCTAAAAAAGGGATAGGCTACCCACTCCTGTATTTTTGGGCTTCCCTGGTGGATTAGATGGTAAAGAATCCACCTTTAATGCAAGATACCTGGGTTCAGTCCCTGGGTGGGGAAGATTCCCTGGAGGAGGGCATGACAACCCACTCCAGTATTCTTGCCTGGAGAATCCCCATGGACAGAGGAGCCTGGCGGGCTGCAGTCCCTGGGGTTGCAAAGAGTCAGACATGACTGAATCGAAAGCATACACACACGAATTGAAGATAGAAAAAAAAAATCAATGCATCCCCGTGGTTAAGAGAACTGGCTTTTGGATCGCATTCTGAATCAAATCCTAATTCTACCGCCCATTTACTATGAAATGTGGGACCCTCCAAGTCTCAGTTTCACAGTCTCTGAAATGGAGATGGTTAAAGGAATGATGCTAAACCTGAAAATCCAGTACTTTGGCCACCTCATGCGAAGAGTTGACTCCTTGGAAAAGACTCTGATGCTGGGAGGGATTGGGGGCAGGAGGAGAAGGGGACGACAGAGGATGAGATGGCTGGATGGCATCACCGACTCGATGGGCATGAGTTTGAGTGATCTCTGGGAGTTGGTGATGGACAGGGAGGCCTGGTGTGCTGCGATTCACAGGGTCGCAAAGAGTCGGACACGACTGAGCGACTGACCTGAAGTGAACTGAAAGAACCTATTCTGTGAGGTTGCGATCCTTGTATGTGAAGGAACGGCTGCAAATTTCTCAGTGCAAGATAAGAGCTGAGTAATATTTGCATCATTAGCGGCAGCCCCGGTATCATCCCCATGGTCCTTTTCTTATCTACGAATCCTGCCCAGCCCTGGAGGGCAGACATGAGAGCAAAAAATGGAACCTACAGGGAGGCTGAGAGTGGTTCAACTCCAGAAAGAACAATCCAACTCCTGGAATTGTAGAGAATGAGCACAAGGAGGGGGCAGCGAAGGAAGAAAGTGGGAAGGAAGGTGCTCAGGAGAGGGAGAGAGAGAGGAGCTTCAGTGGATGGATCTTCGGAACACCCACCTGCCCTGTGCACCGTCTCAGCCAGGGGTTAACCCCAGCCGTGTCAGCATCTCAGAGAAAACAGAGGCCACCGGTCATGGAGACCAAGAGGTTTCACTGTCTCCTTCACCTGCCGCCTTCCCACAGGCGTGAGACCCCAGCCCAAGGGTGGCCTGCAAATTTGGAGAAGAAATGACGGCTTGGCATTCTTGAAAGACGGTCTCGGGGTGGTCCTGTTTGGACTGTGTCTTCAAGGAGGGCTTCCAGGGCCCTTGGGAAACCGGGCTTGGAGCCCCTGCAGCCTCTGAGGGCTCCTGGCTAGCCCTGCCTGACTCAGTCTTCAGGGACCCTCCTCCCTTTGCCTCCTTCACCCGGTAACTGCACCTGTGAATTTCCGCTCTAGGCCCACGACCCTCTTCTCTCAGTCTTGCCATCACTGCCCCTGGCTTTATCTTCTCTTTCCTGGGCACAAGGGCCCTTCCTGCCCAGCGGTGTGAGTCTCTGGTGTGTCCAGAGCCCCGGATGTCTCCGCTGACCTTGCCCTCTGCAGCCTTCCTTTCTCGCTGCTTCCGTGTAAATGCAGCCAGATCCTGGGAACAAGCGCCCCGTCCAGGCAGCGGGAGTCATGATCACTGTCAGATGGCACGGGGGGCGATGGAGCCGGGCCCTCCTCGCGCGCTCGAGGGTGAGGCTCGGCGCTGGAGTGTGAGCCGGCAGGGCGGGGGGCCCGCGGTCCCGAGGCTCCTGCTAAAGATACTTGGCGGCAGCCAGGCCGCAGGCCTGTGGCCGGGCGCCAGGCCCGACCGCGAGTCATTTCCATACGCGGGTCAGCCCGCGGCGTGTTTACAGCCGCCTCTCCCCAGAGCTCCACTCCAGTATTCTTGCCTGGAGAATCCCCATGGACAGAGGAGCCTGGCGGGCTGCAGTCCCTGGGGTTGCAAAGAGTCAGACATGACTGAATCGAAAGCATACACACACGAATTGAAGATAGAAAAAAAAAATCAATGCATCCCCGTGGTTAAGAGAACTGGCTTTTGGATCGCATTCTGAATCAAATCCTAATTCTACCGCCCATTTACTATGAAATGTGGGACCCTCCAAGTCTCAGTTTCACAGTCTCTGAAATGGAGATGGTTAAAGGAATGATGCTAAACCTGAAAATCCAGTACTTTGGCCACCTCATGCGAAGAGTTGACTCCTTGGAAAAGACTCTGATGCTGGGAGGGATTGGGGGCAGGAGGAGAAGGGGACGACAGAGGATGAGATGGCTGGATGGCATCACCGACTCGATGGGCATGAGTTTGAGTGATCTCTGGGAGTTGGTGATGGACAGGGAGGCCTGGTGTGCTGCGATTCACAGGGTCGCAAAGAGTCGGACACGACTGAGCGACTGACCTGAAGTGAACTGAAAGAACCTATTCTGTGAGGTTGCGATCCTTGTATGTGAAGGAACGGCTGCAAATTTCTCAGTGCAAGATAAGAGCTGAGTAATATTTGCATCATTAGCGGCAGCCCCGGTATCATCCCCATGGTCCTTTTCTTATCTACGAATCCTGCCCAGCCCTGGAGGGCAGACATGAGAGCAAAAAATGGAACCTACAGGGAGGCTGAGAGTGGTTCAACTCCAGAAAGAACAATCCAACTCCTGGAATTGTAGAGAATGAGCACAAGGAGGGGGCAGCGAAGGAAGAAAGTGGGAAGGAAGGTGCTCAGGAGAGGGAGAGAGAGAGGAGCTTCAGTGGATGGATCTTCGGAACACCCACCTGCCCTGTGCACCGTCTCAGCCAGGGGTTAACCCCAGCCGTGTCAGCATCTCAGAGAAAACAGAGGCCACCGGTCATGGAGACCAAGAGGTTTCACTGTCTCCTTCACCTGCCGCCTTCCCACAGGCGTGAGACCCCAGCCCAAGGGTGGCCTGCAAATTTGGAGAAGAAATGACGGCTTGGCATTCTTGAAAGACGGTCTCGGGGTGGTCCTGTTTGGACTGTGTCTTCAAGGAGGGCTTCCAGGGCCCTTGGGAAACCGGGCTTGGAGCCCCTGCAGCCTCTGAGGGCTCCTGGAGAGCCCTGCCTGACTCAGTCTTCAGGGACCCTCCTCCCTTTGCCTCCTTCACCCGGTAACTGCACCTGTGAATTTCCGCTCTAGGCCCACGACCCTCTTCTCTCAGTCTTGCCATCACTGCCCCTGGCTTTATCTTCTCTTTCCCGGGCACAAGGGCCCTTCCTGCCCAGCGGTTTCAGTCTCTGGTGTGTCCAGAGCCCCGGATGTCTCCGCTGACCTTGCCCTCTGCAGCCTTCCTTTCTCGCTGCTTCCGTGTAAATGCAGCCAGATCCTGGGAGCAAGCGCCCCGTCCAGGCAGCGGGAGTCATGATCACTGTCAGATGGCACGGGGGGCGATGGAGCCGGGCCCTCCTCGCGCGCTCGAGGGTGAGGCTCGGCGCTGGAGTGTGAGCCGGCAGGGCGGGGGGCCCGCGGTCCCGAGGCTCCTGCTAAAGATACTTGGCGGCAGCCAGGCCGCAGGCCTGTGGCCGGGCGCCAGGCCCGACCGCGAGTCATTTCCATACGCGGGTCAGCCCGCGGCGTGTTTACAGCCGCCTCTCCCCAGAGCTCTACCAGGAAGGCCCGGCCCCCGGGCCGGGAGGGAGGCCGGCGCTGGCTGTGGGCGGCGGGCTGCGTGCCTCTGGCCGGGAGAGCGCGGTTCCCATCAGCGCCGATTACCGGCGGCCGCCCCCGACGGGAGGTCGGGAAGCAGGCCGCCGGCACCGCGGGGCCGTGCGAAATGCTGTCGGTGAGACCTGTCTGCGGGGCTGTGTGCTTATAAAATACACGCCGGGCCGCTGGCCGGGCGCTGCGGGCGCCCCAACAGCCCTGCGCGCAGCTGCGTGCGAGACGGCGACGCGGGCGCAGGGGCCGGGCCGACCCCCTCGGGGACCCTGGGCGAGCGCTCGCTTCCTCCCGCCGCACCGCGCTCGCCCTGCGGCTGCTGACCCCGGCCGTTAGCGAGAGAGTGGAGCCGGGGCTGGGGTTTCCCCCGCGGCCTCTTTATAAAGAGACCCTTCTCTGATGTGGAAGCGTTTGGAAGCGTCTCCTCCTTCTCCCTCATCGCTCCAGAGCTACCTGGTTGAGGCGATGTCATCCCAGCCATCCCCCGGCCCCGGCCCTGCCCCTCCTCCCTAACGCTGGTACCCATCGCCGCCCTAGGCCAGGCAGGGCACTGGTTAAGGTTTAACAGCTGGGGGCGTGGGGGGGGGGGGGGGTCCTGATTTGTAGCTTTGGTCCATTTCTGGGGTCTAAGTATTCCCACAGAGAGAGCCACTTTCAAGCTACCCGCTTCGGGCCCCTGAGGGTACAGCTGGGCAGAGATGCTTAGTAGCTCGTCATTATGCAGCATTCCCTATAAATGCATAGGCGTAAATAACCACAAGAGCGAAGATAATAGTAAAACGTCATAAAATAATGATAAACTGATAAGGGTTTGAGTACTGACTACCTTGGTTTTGAAAGTAATTTATTTCATTGTAACTGTATGAAATCTAACTTAAAAATAACGAATGTGTCCAACTGCTGACTTACAAAAATGCCTGAATATTTAACAGTAGCTTTTGCAGGCTTGTGAACAGGATCCAGAACGATCCTGCCTGCACTAAAGCCTCTGTCTTTCGGCCAGGCGGCCCATCCCCCACCCCTCTTCCTTCGCGAGACGTGTTCCTAAACTGCAAGCCTGACTGATCATTGTCCTGTTCAGTCACTGAGTCCAGTCCAACTCACCCTTTTCAGCCCCATGGGCTGCAGCACTCTGGGCTTCCCTGTCCTTCACCATCTCCTGGAGTTTGTTCAAACTCATGTCCATTGAGTCGGTGATGCCATCCAACCATCTAGTCCTCTGCTGTCCCCTTTCCCTCCTACCCTCAATTCTTCCCAGCATCAGGGTCTGATCACGTCTTTACACAATTCAAAGCATATATGGAGTTTGTAATTTGAAAGGTCCTTCCTCATCTGACCCCTCTGATCTTCTCTTTCAGTCCAGACCCTACCCCAGTCCTGACTCTCACACTAAGCTTCTTTCCATTTCTAAATAGACTATATGATTTACGTGTTTTAAAGACTTTTCAAAGGCTGTTAACTCCGCCGGGTCACTTTGATGCTTATCCCCAACCCATTCTTCCATCTTCACCTGGAGGATGCCAGTTCAGCCTTGAAGTTGAGGGTAAGAGCATTATAGCCCGTGGGCAGATCTGGCTTGCCACCTCATATGTAGCACATGAGCTTAGCATGGTTTTTACATTTATAGATATTTGGGAAAAAAAAATCAGGACCTTGCAAAGAGGTTGCTGGGCCTATCCCACAGAAACTTCCAGGCCGTGATAGAGACTTTAGACTTCATTGTGAGGAAGACTTTGAGCCAAAGAAGCGTAGCCTGAGACATATTTAGAGTGTCAGTCTGTAAGCAACAAATTTTATTGGGAGGCCCGAATGGAAGCAGGAAGAACAGTTAGGGACAAGAATCCCAGCAAGAGATGTGATGCTTTGCATGAGGTGCAGCCCTGGAGGTGGAGGGGAATGCCCACATTCTGGAAACATTCCGAAGGGAGAGCTGGTTGGTTTTTCTGATGATGGTCCCGACGCAATGAGGCAGAATGGTAGTCAAGTCTGGACAGCATGTAGTAGTTGCCGAGTGAAGAGGTTCTGAAATCTGAGCAAGGGGTGGGGGTACTTCTCAGAGGAGTTCACTTCTGAGCAGAGCCCAGAGGCCGAGGGAGACATCAAAGGATCAGGAAGTGGGGAGAGTATGTGGGTTTGAGAAGGTCATGTGAATGGAGTCATGGAAATCAAAACGCGCGGGTGAGCATAGGGAGTGGAGAGTGGTCCCCTGCCGCTGTGGGCTGAAAGCAGCAAGGCCAGGGAGGCGGGTCTGGGTCATGGAGGGCCTGGCTGGCGGAGCTGGGGCTTGTTGTGGCCTTGTCTCAGAGGCAGTGGGGCACCGTCGAAAGCCTTTGGTGATGAATGCATGCACTGTCTATGATGGGTGCAGGCAGGTTGATCTGGAAGCCGTGGAGGCTGCCCGCTGTGATACAAGGAGGAGGCTGTTGTCAGGGTTTGGGGGCCGGAAGAGGCAGGTGTAGCTCAGGGAAAAGAAGGGATGGAGTCTGGTGACTTTTCCAGGGCAGAAATTACAGTGTAATGCACCAGTTGTTGTAAACCTCAAACAGCTGAGGGGAACTAGAGCCCTTAGCTCAGCTTCTCAAGTCTGTCTCTGGGGAAATGGTGACTCAGAGGAGGTCAGACAGGTTTCGGGGTAGGTGTGAGACATCCAGTTTAGAGGATGCTGAGTGGAAATATGTGGTGAACATAAGCTTGTGAGGTGAATGAAAGAGCGAATGAAGGTCAGATTCTGAGTTTTGTGGTGAAAGAGTGAAATATCCCTTGGGGGCCATTCCCGGCCTGACCCAATCTTTCACTGACTTGGATTAAACTGGGCAATTTATAGCAACAGCTGCCTGGGTGCTCCCCTCTGCCCAGTAAAAAGGGGCTGTGAAGAACCCAGAGATTGTAGGGGAGGACATTTGATTTTGCTTTTGGTGACTTTAAAAAATAAACTCTTAATCAAAAGCAGAAAACTGCATAAATGCTAAACATGGAATCTGAAAACCTTTTCACCAGCACCCGGATCAAGAAGAGGATGTTGTCAGCACCCCAGAACCTGGCTCTTTGGTGGAGGTGGTGGAGGCCTGGTGACCCCTCTCTTGTCCTGGCCGAAGGCTGAAGGCCTCTCCTTGGGCTTCTTTCCTCTGGGGGGCCCAGATGCTCTGGTCTTGTTTTCAGCAAGGCCCTGGCCTGGGGCAAAGCTCACCCTCCTGTCTGGGGCAGGGTCTGAAGTCATGAATGGGAGTGGGCACCCTCCCCCGCACAGAGCCTGACATCTCCCGACCCCACCCCTCACCATCTCATCTCCCGTCACTTTTGGAGACTGGGCCTGCAGACCCACCAACAAGAGCCCTCCTGCGCTCCGTGTCAGGGACTCTGCACTCAGCTGTGAGTGACAGTTCATTGAGTTTCCTGTGGATGTCAGGCCAGGTCTCTGCAGCACCAGGTCCTGCTTTTGAGGGATCAATCAGAGCCCTGAGAAGATCTCTTTTAAGAGATGTTTGAAGCACGGTAATTCGAATGAAAATGGTTATTGCAGTTATTTCCCGAGCACTTTCTCCAAGACTTGAACCCTCCCATCCGCCCTCAGAGGTGGCTGTTTGTATGTTTTCCTCACACTGTAATCGCATATGCAGTGAGATTAGAGTTTAGGGGCAGTTCTCTGTAGTGGATTTTGTTTTCCTTAGCAGCTTTCTCTTTTTCAGAAAGGTGGAACGGGAAAACACCTCTTGAGTTTCTAATTGTCTGGTGACCTGAGTGGCTAAGAGTCTCTTTGGGAACTAACCTTTAGCCTGACTTGTTCAGGTGCCTGATGCATCTTTCAGGATGTCTCCCTCTTCCCCCTTTTTTTTTTTTAAAGGCTGCTCTATGACACTTACAGGATCTTAGTTCCCTGACTGGGGATCGAACCTGTAACCCCTGCAGTGGAAATGCAGAATCCTCACCACTGGACCATCGGGGAAGTCCCTCCTTGTTCTTCTCTAAGATGGGTGAGGAGGGGCTTGCCAGGAAGGAGGAGGGCGTGGTATTGATGTCTTTGCAGGAGGAGGGGGCTGCTTTCCTATCCCAGAGATGGGCTCCAGACCACACTTGATGGACATGATTCCAGAACAGGGCCTCTACACTGCCCCATAAAGTGCTTTTTTTTTCTTTCTTTCTGGAACCAATAGCTAAAGGAGGTTTGCATGAGGAGGCCATACTGCGAGGGCTCATGGGTTCCCCGCGTGAAGCTCTGGGCAAAGAGGCCAGTGTCTGAAGGGTGAAGTGAGCCACACATGACTGACCCACCAGCCTCTGGACGTGCTCCCCACATGCTCTGTGGGGAGACCCAGCTGCTCCCAAGCTGCCCTCCCCAGCCAGCTCAGCATCAGTCCGAATCACTTGACCCTCAGGCCGGTGGAGAGCTGGTCCTCTCCTTCTGAACCTGGAATTGCTAATTAGCATCCCACCACCAGGAACCCTGCTGAAATGTGGGCCATTCCTTCCTGAAATTGAGGCTTTGGATGTAAAAAGAACACAGAAATTGATTGACACCCGCATCCTCAAGACGGTGTCGTCTCCTCCCCTGGCTTGGGAGAGGAGTCATGCCTACCTTTCGACCATCTCCACGAGGTATGAAACTAGGAAGGGGACACGCATGATCGCCCAGAACCTGGATCGGAGGTTTTCTCGGTACCACTGCACCTGCAGGGGGAAGGGCAAGCTGCTGCAAGTACTGGGTAATTTTCTGGGACTGGTGATGGTGAGGGCAGGAGCTATGATGGTGGTGCTGCATCCGTGTGCTGGGCTGGCAACCCTGCCCGTGGGGAAGCCAGCTGCTCCTGGATTGATTGCAGCTGGAGGGCTGTTACGGGCCCCTGGGAGGACGAGTGGGCTGTGGCTCCAGGTATTCTGCTGGAGGTTGAGCTCTCTCTTCACCTTTCGTCACTGCCAAGGGAGGGCGACAGAGCCTCAGGCTGGGCCTGCTGCCGGTCCCTCAATGGGCAGAGCACAGAGCTTAAGGCTGTGCATGAAACAACCTCAGTGCATGGCTGGAGTCAGGCCATGGAATGCCCAGATACACAGGAGCCACTGTTCCAGCCCAGGTCTCCAGGGACTGGGGCTCCAGGGAATGAATGCCTGCATATTACCTCCTTCCCAACAACTTGAAAGCTCTGTGCACAGACCAGGGTTGTGGAGGGGATAACAGAACTGGGATGGGGTTGGCCCCTGGGCTGCCGAGGGTGGCTCCAAAAGTTGCCGTTCCGAGGCAAGGCCAGGGCGAAAACTACCAGATAGAACAACAATGCGTTATTGTGGAGGGGGCTGAGCAGAGAAGCCACAGGGAGATACCGGCAAGGTGAGCCACAGATTTTGGGAGTGTAGGGAGGCGGCAAGGGCTGGCGTGTTCCCTGAGGTGTTGAAATGAGACGTGTACTCGGGCGTGGTGGAGGTTTTTATAGAGAACCGACCGTTCTGGAACATCGCTCCATCCGTGCATCCATCTTTCATCCATCCAGTCACTAAGTCCTTCTCATTCATCCAGTGGCCCTTGCAGTATGCGTGGGAATGTGCTGAGAGTGGTGGGAGAATGGAAAATCCACTAAGGTCAGCCCTCGGATGGTCTTCATCCCTGAACCACAGCCAAGCTGGGGCTCAAGGATTAGCCCACCACGGTGCCCAGCTTGCGTTCCCTTTGCTGGCCCTTGTGCCCATCTGGATTAGAACAAGAGTTGCTTTTTTTTTTTTTTTAAACTATCTACTACAGATGCTGTCGTGGGTGCTTTGAATCCATGTTTTCATTTAGTGTTCATGCAACCCCTGAGAGGGAAGCAAGGTCTGGAAAGTTTAAGGAATTTGCCAAGTAACTTGCTGAGTCAGCGAGCAACAGAGCTGGGACGTGAGCTGAGCTCTTGACTCTGAAACGAAGGCTTCCTCTACCCTGCCCCGCTGCCTCTCCACTCACAGGACCCTGCTGGAGGCTTTTAAGGTCCTAGAGGGGGATGGGTCAGCATCTGCAAAGGAGAGTCTTTTTTAAAAAAAAAAACAAAAACAAGAACTTGTTTGGGGCTGCATAAGGTCTCAGTTGTGGCCCTTGGGGTCTTCTGTTGTAGGAGCAGTCTTTTAATTATGGCTGGTGGGCCTCTGTCTAGTCGTGGCGTGAGCTCAGTAGCACATGGACTTAGTTGCCCTGTGTCATGTGGGATCTTAGTTCCCCAACTGACCAAGGCGCGAACCCGCATCCCATGCATTACAAGGCGGATTCTTAAACACTGGAGAGTCAGGGAAGTCCCAGCAAAGGAGGTCACTTTATTTCTGACCCTGAGAGTCTACGGTCAGGTCTGCAGGGACCAGGGACACCTACCCCGTCATCCACAAAAGGCACTGTACCTTTGTGTACACATGTGGTTCATATGTTGGATCTTCAAGCAAATCACTTCATATTTAGTAGATTTGCTTTCTCTGCTGCTGCTGCTGCTGCTGCTGAGAAGTCGCTTCACTTGTGTCAGACTCTGTGCGACCCCATAGATGGCAGCCCACCAGGCTCCACCGTCCCTGGGATTCTCCAGGCAAGAACACTGGAGTGAGTTGCCATTCTAGTACCCAACTTATAGGGGTACTGTGAGAACTGAGTGGACTCATTCACGCTGAACACTTAGGACTGTACCTGGTATGTCGTGAGTGCTCAGTAAGTATGAGCCATTAGTACTGCTTGAGAGTTTGTTTCCAGAGTTTTCTGTGGCTAGCACAGCTGCAGAGCTCAACAGTGCAGCCCCTTCCTCTTAGAGACGAGGCAGCCCATGGGAGGCAGACCTGCCCAGGTGACTTTGTGACCATGAGCTTCACCAGTCTTCAAGGTCAGAAGTCTGTCTGGTTGCTGGGCAGATGGTGGTCTAG
Organism: Madoqua kirkii; assembly: GCA_006408675.1. Classification (NCBI taxonomy): domain Eukaryota; kingdom Metazoa; phylum Chordata; class Mammalia; order Artiodactyla; family Bovidae; genus Madoqua; species Madoqua kirkii. The sequence continues at coordinate 24,778 of SJYC01048086.1, read as the reverse complement.
GGTGCCTTCACCCACAAGTGGTGCTGAGTTACTACCAGAACCGGCCTCTTCCTTCCAGCCCTCCTTGGAGGATACCAGGAACTGCAGCCAGCTTCCCTTACCCCAGGGCGCATGTCCACTTGGTGGCTTCTCTGTGGTCCCCATTCCTTTTCCCTCTCCACGAGGGCCCAGGCTGAGCTTCTGCAGAGCAGAGACGGTATCTCAGCATCTCCGAATCCCTGAGGCCTTGCATCTAGTAGGGTGCCAGTAAGTCTTCAGGGAACAAGGAAGGGTTACTCTGGCACTGAGGAGGCAGCTGTGTGGCCTGTGTATGTTGTGAGCCAATGTAAGGTCAAACCAATGGAAACAAAGTGGGTGCGTCTGGTACTTGGAATTCTTCTTCAACACAAGAGCAGGCATGACTTCACAGGGGGATCAATGTGCTCAGTGATTGACTGAGGGCCGGGTGGGACAAGGACCCAAGACCCCAGCTCCATTCCATTGTTTCTTCCTGGTGCTCCTTCTCCCTTCAGATTCCGGCTTTCTTGAAGTCAGGAAGCATCACATGTTTGTCTGTGTGTGTGTGCTCTAGCATCTTAGCACAGGGCGCTGCGGTGCGCAAATCCGTGTATGTGTACTCTCTGAAAAACTGTCTTTGTGCGTCTGCAGGCCCCAAGCCAGTGGGACCCCCTGTTCTTCCAGTCCTGTTGCTTCAGGTCCTGCCAGACAGACCTCTCTTTCCTAAGCCCATCCCCGTGGACCACTTTGTTATCTTCTATGTCCTCTCCCCAGCCTCCTCTTCCCCCTCCCCCAGCCCTCCACCCACGAATGGAAGCTCAGGGAGTCAGGGCTCCAAGGAGAGTGGCCTGCCCAGATCTGATCAAGACACAAGTGAGAGGCAATGATTTGTGAAGAAATCCTGGTCCCGTCTAATGGAATTTTCCCAAAATAAATTCATGTAAACAAGTTTCCACAAAGAGGCAGTCAGGGGAGCCGGGTGTGTAAACAGCGTGAACAGTCCCCAGTGCTATGGTCTCGGGGGGTGCTGTGTCGTCTGGAGGGGGGGCTGTGGGGAGACTCCCTTTAGCAAAACACCTTTGGCTCCAGTGCTTCTGACATCATAATGTCAGCCAATTCATTAACTGAAAGAAAAAAAAAATGTCCTTCTTTTACTATCATCTCCAAAACATAGCAACGCCACTTTGCAGCTGAAAAGACTGCAGAGAGGACTTTGTTTACATTTCTCATCCCATTTGAAAAACCAATCGAATTGGGAGATTATCTTCCAGGCTGGAGAAGGGGAGGGGGGAGGGTGAGGGGGGTCGGTGGCTGGGCAAAAACTCCCTGGAGACAGAGAAAACTGTGTCTCCTCGGTGCTGGGGGTGGGCATGAATACACTCATGGAGTTCCTAGAATTAAGATGGAAATCGGCTCTCCTGAAGGCACGCAAAAGGACACCGAATGCTTGTGGCCTGGACGTCTGTGGCCATGTCCACACGCAGGGCTGCTGCAGGCTGGGCTGTGTGCATGGCCGTGCAGACCAGGCTTCCGGAGGCAAGTGTGTGCAGGCGATCTGGGTGGGACACACCTTTCCCCCAGACATTTTTTCCAACCGAGTCTGGCTTTCCCAAGGCTGGGTTGTTTTCAAGACTTTGCACTTGATGACTTTCCCTCCCTTCTGTTAACCAGGGCCCAGGGAGAGGAGACCTGGGTTCAAGTTCTGGCTGGGCCGCGACCAGGAGACCTTTCAGCAAAGAGCGTAACTTCTCTGGCCTCGGGTTCCTCCTCTGTGCAGTGGGAACCTGGATAACATTCCCAGCCCTGTGTGCTTGAGGGAGTTGTCAGGTTCAAGTAGGGAAGTGGCTCAAAGTTGAGGGGTTTTATTTATTATAGTGAATTCTGATTTCTGCTTCAGCTGTATCTTGGCTCAGTTGGATGTGAAGAAAGCTGAGCACCGAAGAATTGATGCTTTTGAACTGTAGTGTTGGAGAAGACTCTTGAGAGTCCCTTGGACTGCGAAGAGATCCAACCAGTCCATACTAAAGGAGATCAGCCCTGGGTGTTCTATGGAAGGAATGATGCTAAAGCTGAAACTCCAGTACTTTGGCCACCTCATGCTAAGAGTTCACTCATTGGAAAAGACTCTGATGCTGGGAGGGATTGGGGGCAGGAGGAGAAGGGGACGACAGAGGGTGAGATGGCTGGATGGCATCATGGACTCGATGGACGTGAGTCTGAGTGAACTCTGGGAGTTGGTGATGGACAGAGAGGTCTGGCATGCTGCAATTCATGGGATGGCAAAGAGTCAGACACGACTGAGCGACTGAACTGAACTGGCTCAGTTGAATATTGCCAAGGACCTGACTGGCTTTGCAAAAGTCATCATGCTGCAATTATGGGATGGCAAAGAGTCAGACACGACTGAGCGACTGAACTGAACTGGCTCAGTTGAATATTGCCAAGGACCTGACTGGCTTTGCAAAAGTCAGGGCCAGGGAAACAGGGGGAGTTGAAAGGAGGGTGCCTGGAGGTGTGTGAGGAGGAGCAAAGTTGCCCCTGGGAGGTAGGAAGGGGCAGCAGGGAAGAGGAGGTCACCAGAAATCTGCTGGGCTGATGGGCCCCATGCAGGGCTCCAGATCAGGGCTGCTCTCTGCCAGCCTGATCCTTTCACTAAGCGCACGCCTGCTGGTCAGGGCGATACAGATTCTGACTGTGGCCACCGGGCTCTGGGTCTTAAATTTCACCCACGTCCATCCCCTTTGCCATGTGCCTTTGTAGGGCCCTCCTATTGCGAGTGCAGGTCACTTCCTCCCCACACTGATGTCACCTTGGCCATCTGACGTGAGATACTAAAGTCAGAGGTTTCTCATGTGCTTGTGCAACTTGATCTCTTGTGCTCCTAGGATCTGCCGTGAGAAAAAACATGCTCCAGTAGCTGCTGGCCCAAGGAAAGCTGCGGACGTGTAGACAGGCCTGCGCCCATCCCTGAGCCTGGTGCCAAGCATAGCTGAGCTACAACCTGACACAGAGCCACCCCAACCAACTCATAGAGCTGAGTGATGCAAACAAATGCCCTGAGCTTGGGGAGGTTTGTTACACAGCATTGTTGCAGTCTGATACACTAACAAGGGCAATGAGGATAATGCATGGTTCCCTGACCCCTGAGATTTGCAAAGGTCAGGACACAGTTTTGATACTGAAGTTCAGTTAAAATGGTACTAAGCAAAATGGGGCTTCCCTGGGGGCTCAGTGGTAAAGAATCCGCCAGCTTCCCCACACATGTAGAACACAGATGCCTATGATGTCATAGGGCTTTCTGAGTGGTGCTGGTGGTAAAGAGCCCACCTCCCAATGCAGGAGACGTAAGAGACTCGGATTTGATCCCTGGGTTGGGAAAATCCACTGGAGGAGGGCATGCAACCCACTCCAGTATTCCTGCCTGGAGAATCCCGTGGATGGAGGAGCCTGGCGAGCCACAGTCCATGGGGTCACAAAGAGTTGGATACAACTGAATTGACTTAGCACATCCACAAAAAAGTGTCATAAATGGAAGGCAGGATGCTGTTAGCTTGATGGGTAAGTGCTTGGCCTCTGAAGTCAGATGGTCTCAGATTTGAATTCTTTTTGTCACATTCAAACTGTGTGACCTAGGATAGTTTACTGAGTCTCTCTAAGTCTTAAGCACTTTATCTTTGAAATGAAAATAGTTTTTTTGTGAAAGGGACACGAAACAGGGTAGCAACATTTTTAGTGCAGGGTCTGTCACCTGGTGAATGCTCACTAAATGCGCTAATTATTATTAGCTGTTATTCTGGATGGGAAATAATGTTTGTGTCCATAAGGCAATGTCTCCGTTAAAGGCTGAACATAGTAGAGGCTGTAAGTGGCTGTGAGGAGACGGAGGGAGGGCCTGGGCTCAGCTCTCACCTGGGTGAGGTGGTGACATCCTTCAGCGTTCCTGAGCTCCGTCCCTTCGTCAAAAGCCCCCCTCACTTGACATCTGCTGCGCGGTCAGCCGGTCCGCCCCCGATGGGCCTCTAGGAAACAGGACTCCTTTTGCTTGAAGAAGGAGAGGAGGGTGGTGGGCAGAGGAGTCGTTTTTTCAGGATTAGGGCCTGTGTGTTGGGGACCCAGAGGGCTGGCAATTTGGACCTTGTCGATGGAGGGGACACTCCCTGGGGCTGCCGGAAGAGTGTGACCTTCACGCTGTAAAGTTCCCGGATGCTTGGGGATCTTTCCCCATCAACTTTGGCTGAAACTAACCATGAAGAATGATGACTACAGTGAAAAGTTACACTTCAGGGTGGTGGACAGTTCTCTATGAGGAATGCTATTAGATTTTGCTTCTCTTCGCTCTACGAGGAAGAGGGTTTTCAGCCCCATTAAGGGAGAAGCAGCAAGTAAGAATCTCAGCCCACAAACTCAGATGTGCAAATATTAACTTATGTTTCTATTTCAAGCTCCATTATGTCGGCAGGACACAATCTGATTCTTGGTGGATTCCATTCCCTGTGGGCCCTGCCCTGCCCTGCGGCACGCCTCTTGAGTTTCTGTCTGAGTTGGGGGCAGACTAGTCTTTGCAGGTCTCCACTGAGATGTCCCTTGTTCTGGTCACTGCGGTCACCACTGTGTCTGCCACTTCTTATTCTTAATTGCAAGAGCTCTAGCTGTCTCTCAGCTAACTTCTGGGCCTCTCTGGGCGACACAAGGGACAGTCCTTCTCTCCCATGCACTGTGGTTATTTCCAGCCCAGCGAGGCCCTATTGGATCCCCCTTTTCTGGACATGCCACACAGCCGCTCCCCTGTGGGTTTGCCACCACCTCTCCATGGCTCCATCTAAAAATCGAGGCACAGGCCCCCTCTTGCTGCCGACCCCACAAGCCTGGGTAGAAGGAGCTGGTTGTTTCCCCATCCCTATTGCACAACCAGACTTCTGCGTCATTAGCTTCTTCCACGCTTGAAGTAACCAGGCAGCATTAGATGCCAGTCCCATGCCTGTGTAATAGTTTGAACTCTGGGGGAGTTTATTCATCATGAAGCCTGAAATGGATGTCTCTCATCAGTAGGTGGCTCTCCAGTCCCCTTCCATCTGTAGGCTGTGCATCCTCAGCACGTGGCTTCCCGAGTTGCTGGTGTGTTGGCCTCAGGCCAGGGACAGCAGGAGCATCCGAGAATGGAGCGTGGAAGGTGTTTCTGGGCCGGGCCTGGAAGTGCCCAGGTCACAGCTGATAGCACTCTGTGTGCCAGGACTCAGCTGCCTGGCTGTGCTTACCTGCAGAGGCGTCGCAGGTGTAGCCTACCTGCACGCCCTGACCAAGGGGGATGGGCTTGGTAAACAGCTGGCCTGTCTTGCCATGCCATTACTTACCGTTTTCTTTTCTTTTTTATTGTAGTTGATTTACACCTTTGTATTAGTTTCTGCTCTCCAGCAAAGTGACTCAGTTATATATATATATATATATTCTTTTTTGTATTCTTTTCCATTATGATTTATCCCGGCAGACTGAATACAGTTCCCTGTGCTGTACAGTAGGGGCTTGTTGTCCATCTGTTCTGTATACTTTGCATCTACTAACACCAGATTCCCAGTCCACCCCTCCACCCCTCGGCCATGACAAGTCTGTCCTCTACGTCTGTAAGTCTGTGTTTCACAGACAGTTGCACGCGTGCCGTGTCCTAGATTCCACATGTAAGTGATGTCGTATGGCATTTGTCTTTCTCTTTCTGACTTGCTTCACTCCGTGTGATAATCTGTAGCTGCATGCATGTTGCTTCCACTCGCATTATTTCATTCTTTTTATGGCTGAGTAGTGTACACACACACACACACACACACACACACACATATCACATTATTTAGCCATCTCTTGATGGACATTTAGGTTGCTTCCACATCTTGGCTATTGTGAAGATGCACGGATCTTTTTGAACTATAGCTTTGCCCAGATATATGCCCAGAAGTGGGGTTGCTGCCTCATGTGGCAGCTCTATTCTTCGTTTTCAGAGGAACCTCCATACTGTTTCCCGTGGTGTCTGCACCAATGTACATTTCTACCAACACTGTAGGAGGGTTCCCTTTTCTCCACAGCCTCTCCAGCATTTGTTATTTGTAGACTTTTTAATGATGGCTATTCTGACCAGTGTGAGATGCATACCATTACTTCTTTATATGAGGGGTCTTTTGATCCATCTTAGACCGAGCAACCTGGTTCTGCTTTATCATGTAACTGCTGTGTCCTGAGACCCCTAGGGTCCATTTCTGAAACTCAGAAAGCTTCTTGGCTTCCAGGGTGGTTTCCCTTCCCTGAAGAAATAGATGCTGCGGAGTTCAGTTGCCTCAGGGGACAAGGGACCTAGAAACAGGAAATACCAGAGGAAAATGCATCAATAAATATTTCACAATCTTAGAGATAAAGTGATTTGTTGACAGCTATACAGCTAATAAGTGATGGAGCCGGGCTTGGTCCAGAATTTAGAGCCTCAGCCTCTTTGATGGGGATCCCCAAATCATGACATCCAGTAAATCAAGAATCCAGAAGAGATGCTGCTGCTGCTAAGTCACTCCAGTTGTGTCCGACTCTGTGTGACCCCATAGAAAGCAGCCCACCAGGCTCCCCCATCCCTGGGATTCTCCAGGCAAGAACACTGGAGTGGGTTGCCATTTCCTTCTCTAATGCATGAAAGTTAAACGTGAAAGTGAAGTCACTCAGTCGTGTCCAACTCTTGGCAACCCCATGGACTGCAGCCTACCAGGCTCCTCCATCCATGGGATTTTCCAGGCAAGAGTGCTGGAGTGGGGTGCCATTGCCTTCATATTCTGGTGTGTGGTGTCTGGACCAAAGATGTGGGGACACAGTCAGTGACATAGTAGGAATGAACAGGCGAACCCCAAGAACCATGTGTGGGAGTCTGCATGCCCCTGAGTCTAACTGATCTTTCCTTCTCTTCCTTTCTTACCTGCCTTTCCACCCCAATTTCATCTTGTCTTTACCTACTCTCTCTCTCTTTTTGGTGGAGGTTGGGGGACTGCTCCATGACGCATACAGATCTTGGTTCCCCAACCAGGGATTGAACCTGTGACCCCTGCAGTGGATGTATAGAGTCCTAACCCCTGGACCACCAGGGAATTCTTCTACATACTCCCTTCTAAGTCTCCCCCTCTTTATCAACCCCTTCGACTCACTAGGACTCCATGCTTTGCTGCTACTAAGAGATTCAAATCAGCAAAGCTGGACTGGTGGTTAACTTATGCTTAGAACAGACACCTCAGCTACTAATGAGCACTCTCTCTGTGATGAGGGTTATTCTGTGAGCTTTGCAGGGCGACTGGCTGAAGAGAACAGTCTTGAGTTGGACAAATTAGGATTTGAATCTGGCTTGGCAGCTCAAGAACAGAATGCTGGATCAAGTGACTCAACTTTCCGAGGCTTCATCCTCCTCCCTACTATGTGCGTGCTAAGTCACTCAGTGGTATCCGACTCTTTACCACCCTATGGATCATAGCCCCCAGCCTCCTCTGTCCATGGATTCTCCAGACGAGAACACTAGAGCAGGTTACCATTTCCTTCCCCAGGGATCTTTCGAACCCAGGGATCAAACCCGTGTCGGGTACATCTACCTGCATTAGCAGGCGGGCCCTTCACTAGTAGCGCCAGCTGGGAAGCCCCTTGATGACTGCAGTGGGGGAAATAAACTTACTTCCCAGGACTTGGTTGAGGATTGAATGCGGAAGGATTGAATCGCTCTCCACAGAGCCGCGTGCTAACTCCCCTCCCTCCATTCCCTTTACAGCCCCTCCCCCATCCCTCCGCATCTTCTCCTTAGAGGCTCCAGAGGCTCTGCACCACGGCCCCCTCTTGCCGCCTCTCAACATCTTTGTTGCCCTTTGGCCCTCCCTGTTGGATCATCCCAGCCAGCCCTGTCACAGCTGCTCAATTTTTTCAACTTTTTAAGGGATCCAAAACTACCCATTGACTCCACCGTCCTCTCTGCTCCTTCTTTCACTCCGTGCCCCACCTGCTAGAGTGAAGCCGATAAAAACTGATGTCCGCACACGCTGCCCCTGCGTGCGCCTGGCCCAGTAAGGCAGCCGCCTCCCCGCTCCGTGAGGCTGTCCTCGCAAGCCGTCCACGGTGCTCCTTTCTGTCTTCATCTTCCTTATTTCTGAGGTAGCTAAGGACCCTGTGGGTCACATCTTCCTTGCTGAAACGATGGTTTCTGCTGGTTTTCCTCCTCCCTCCGGGGCGGTTCCTTCCCAGTCTCCTTGGCCAGCTCTTGGTCCTCTATCTGCCTTCTGAGTGCTGGGGTCCCTGCCCCGAGCCCCCATCTCTGCTTCCTCCCACTCTCTCCATCCTCACCGCTTGACACACAGCGGCTCTATCGTCTCACTCCCGAACGTGTAGCTCCTGAATCTCCGTTTCTTTGGCATTCCAGATCCCCACGAGAAACTGACATCTCCAAAGAGGACTCTTCCGCCTAAGGTCTGTTCCTGCCTCAGTGTCTCCCTATCACAGTTAAATGGCATCTTCCCCACCTTCCACATCCGTTCCATCACCAGCTCCTGTTGATCTCAAGTCCTGATGCCCCCACACTGGCCCTTGCTCCTTCCCTGTTTATAATCACTTCCTTTCTGGTGTCCTCGGTTCTCTTAGTGTTATCAGCAGAGTGATCTTTTGAAAATGTCAATTAGATACCCACACCCAAAGCTCCTCAGTGGCTTCCCTCTGATGGAGCACAAAGGCCAGGCTCTCGTGTGGCCCGTGGGGCCCGGAGGCGCTGGCATCCGCTTGCTCCGAGCCTCAGCCCAGGGCCTCGCCCTTGTGTTCACTGCCCTGCAGCTGCAGCCTCCCCCTGTGAGTCCTTCCAGTTCCCGAGGGCACAGCGTTCTTGGCTCCCTGGGAGCCTTGGCTCGCTGTTCTCAGCTCATCACCTCATTCCTGATCACATCCTTTTGGTCTTGGCTGAAATGCTGCCCCCCTTCTCCCGGATCCCATTCCAGTGCTTCCTCTGATTTCTTCTCTTCTCTCCATTCATACTATCCATTTTCTGCAGCGCGCTCGTCACAGTTGGTGACCATTCAATCATCTGTGTGCACCCTGAGTGTTAACAGTCCGTCTTCCGCGGCAGATCATACATACGGTGAGGCCTGGTCCACGGCTGCGGCTCCATCCCTGGCGCCCAGCCCGAGCTTGGCACACACTTGTTGAATGAGAGCTGACAGCTCTTACTGTGTGTCAAGCCATCTCCAAGAACTTTGTATAGCCCCACTGAGGTAGGTACTGTTCTCCACTTTATCCGTGAAGAAATCATGGCCCAGAGAATCTAAGTAACCTGTCCAACACCTCCCGGCCAGAAGATTCCAGAACTTCAGTGAACGCTCAGGTCCCAAGCTTGTCCCTGCCCTGCTGTGCCCCCACTGTAGGGGAGTGGACCCGGCAGGCGCTTGGGAAATGGGGGTGCCTGGGCGGTGGGTTCTGCTCACGGCTCGGGATGGGAGTGCAGGGGAGCTTGGAACCTGAGGGCAGTCCCCTCCGTGCCCTCCAGTATCTCTGTGGCACCTCCCATCCAGCCTCCAGCAGTTAGTAGGTCAGAGGGACCCTGGAACCTCAGGCAACTTGGCGGCTGGGAGAGACCCAAGTCTTCAAGCGCCAGGGAAGGTGGGCCAGGCTGCTGCTGGGCAGCTGGCCTCGGAGAGGACCCTCAGTACCAGTGCAGGGTGAGTGGGGAGGGGGCTTGCCTGGGATGTTCTGGGTGATGCGGTTCAGTCCTCACCTACATGGGACCTTTGGAGAAGGGACCAGAGTGGAGGATAAGCAAACTTTAAAAATGGCGTCGAATCAAACATGATATGTCATTTCCTGAATCCCAAAGCAGGGGAAGCAGCTCAGGGGACACAGTGGATGGGTGTGGAGATGCCACCAGCTGACCATGCTCTGTCCCACCTTTAAGGCTCAGCTTGTCCCTTCATTTCAAGTTCCCTGGGCCCACAGCCTGTAGTTCCAAACCGCATGCCTGGCCTGTCTGTGTCCTTCACCCACGCCTGTCCATCACAGCCTCTTTGGGGCATGGGTTGAGATTTATCCATCCTTGCATCCCTAAGTCCTCACTGTGTGCTTCTTACCCAGCAGTTGCTGAGTAACTGTTAAATCTATCCAAATCTTCTCAGGCGAGATACCTCCTCCTCTGTGTTACTTTCCTAAACATCACATAGTTCTATTACTGTATCCATTGTACCTAAGTATTTCCTTGTTCCTCTGCCTCCCAGTTAGTAAGCGAGCTCCTTGGAGTCAGAAATCATGTCAAAATCATCTTTGGATCTCCAGTGCTCAGTGTGTGCGCATGAGTGTGGGCTCAGTCATTCAATTGCGTCTGACTCTTTGCAACACGGCGGACTGTAGCCTGCCAGGCTCCTCTGTCCACGGAATTTCACAGGAAAGAATAGTGAAATGGGCTGCCATTTCCTTCTCTAGGATCCAGGGACTGAACCCGCGTCTCCTGCATCTCCTATATTAGCAGGCGGATTACCACTGAGCCCCCAGGGAAGCCCCCAGTGCTCTGCCCTTCTGTTAAGTGAGTGAATGAATGAATGGTCTTCCTTCTCCAGTCTCCAAGAACCCCAGCTTCTGGCGGGTGCTTCTCAAGCAGATCAGTCTTTGAGGTGGTGTCCCCTGGAGGAGGAGAGGTTAACAAAGCAAGTAGAGAGAACTGAACCTGGCCCAAGAGAGGGCTCGGCTGTTTCTTCTTGGAAAAACATATCCCAGTTGTCCGAAGACTAGACCCACCTTTAGGGGATTAGACACATGCATTTGCTTCCTAAATATTAAAAATTGCCTTGAGTGTGTACTAGATGCCAGTCACCTGGACCTTTATTAATTTCATTTTTGGTACCTATGTTTTCTTTATATAGATGAACGTACAGAGGCTCAGAAAAGTGCAATGTCTTGCTTGTCTTGTCTTATAAGGTGGGCGGAACCCAGTGTCCACCTTCTTGACTACGCCCACTTTTTATTCCATCAGGGAAGAATTGTAAATAGATATGGTCCTTTCCTGACTTCAGGTCTCTTTCAATTAGCTCCCTTTTTGGAAGGCAAAAATTTTTTTTTTTTTGCGATGTCAGCACATCTCTGCCCACATTGAGAAAGTCCTAAAAGAGAGACCAGGTTTGCCGGATCTTAGGTCTGACCACCAGGTGGTGCTGTTGGCCCAACGTATTTGAGGAAGTGCTAAAGGCGAAGCTAAACCCAACTGATTGCAGAGTTCAGAGAACAGCAGGGAGAGGTAAGAGGGCCTTCTTAAATGAACAGTGCAATGAAGTAGAGGAAGACAATAGAATGGGAAAGGCGAGAGATCTCTTCAAGAAAATTGGAGGTACTAAGGGAAGATTTCATGCAAGGATGGGCGCAATAAAGGACAGAAACGGTAAGGACCTAATAGGAGAAGAAAGATTTAAGAACGGGTGGCAAGAATACACAGATGTGCTTAGTCGCTCAGTCGTGTTCAACTCCTTTTGTGATTTTATGAACTGTAGCCCGTCAAGGTCCTCTGTCCATGGGGATTCTCTAGGCAATAATGCTGGAATGAGTTGCCATGCCCTCCTCCAGGGGACAGAAGAACTATACAAAAAAGGTCTTAATGACCCAGATAATCATGATGGTGTGGTCGCTCACCTAGAGCCAGACATCCTGGAGTGTGAAGTCAAGTGGGCCTTAGAAAGCATCACTACAAACAAAGCTATTGGAGGTGATGGAATTCCAGTTGAGCTATTTCAAATCCTAAAAGATGATGCTGTGAAAGTGCTGCACTCAATATGCCAGCAAATTTGGAAAACTCAGCAGTGGCCACAAGACTGGAAAAAGTCAGTTTTCATTCCAATCCCAAAGAATGGTAATTCCAAAGAATGTTCAGACTATCATACAGTTGCACATATTTTGCATGTTAGTAAGGTTAGGCTCAAAATCCTTCAAGCTAGGCTTTAGCAGTCCGTGAACTGAGGCCTTCCAGATGTACAAGCTGGATTTAGAAAAGGCTGAGGAACCAGAGATCAAATTGCTAACATGCATTGGATCATAGAGAAAGCAAGGGAATTCCAGAAAAACATCTACTTCTACTTCATTGACTTCACTAAAGCCTTTGACTGTGTGGATCACAACAAACTGTGGAGAATTCTTAAAGAGATGGGAATACCAGACCACCTTACCTATCTCCTGAGAAATCTATATGTGGGTCAAGAAGGAACAATTAGGACCTTACAAGGAACAACTGACTAGTTGAAAATTGGCAAAAGTGTATGACAAGGCTATATATTGTCACTCTATTTATTTAATTACTATGCAGAGAATATCATGAAAAATGCTGGACTGGATGAATCACAAGCTGGAATCAAGATTTCCAGGAGAAGTATTAACAACCTCAGGTATGCAGATGACACTACCCTTATGGCAGAAAGTTAAGAGGATCTAAGGAGCCTCTTGATGAAGAGAGTGAAAAAGTTGGCTTAAAACTTAGCATTCAAAAAATGAAGATTGGGGCATAGGGTCCCATCACTTCATCACAAATAGAAGGGGAAAAAATGGAAGCAGTGACAGATTTTATTTTCCTGGGCCCTGAAATCACTGCAGATGATGACTGCTTTCTTGAAATTAAAAGATGGTTGCTCCTTGGGAAGAAAGCTATGACAAACCTAGACAGCATATTAAAAAGCAAAGACATTGTTGACAAAGGCCCATCGAGTCGAAGCTATGGTTTTTCCAGAAGTCATGTACGAATCTGAAAGTTGGACCATAAAGAAAGCTGAGCTCCACAGAATTGATGCTTTTGAACTGTGGTGTTGGAGAAGACTCTTGAGAGTCCCTTGGACTGCAAGGAGATCCAACCAGTCCATCCTAAAGGAGATCAGTCCTGGGAAGGACTGATGCTGAAGCTGAAACTCCAGTACTTTGATCACCCGATGCAAAGAGCTGACTCATTGGAAAAGACCCTGATGCTGGGAAAGATTGAGGGCAGGAGGAGAAGGGGATGACAGAGGATGAGATGTTTAGATAGCATCCTTGACTCAGTGGACATGAGAGTGAGCAAACTCTAGGAGATAGTGAAGGATAGGGAAGCCTGGCATGCTGCAGTCCATGGGGTGTAAAGAGTTGGACACAACTTACCGACTGGACAACAACAGGAGTTCTCAAGGGAGAAGCTTCTATTGTTGCAATGAGACCTGTCAGTCTTTGAGTTCTGCCCCTTTCTCTAAACTTTGTATCCATTAAGTCACCTCATTTGGTTCCCAAAATTTCTCAACAAAGTTGTCATCTCCATCTGGAAGCCTCAGAGGATTTGAATAGTTCCCAAAGTTAGAAATCAAAGGCCAGAATTTGAAACCGGGTCTGTTTGATTGCAGCTCTTTGGGTTCTTGGGGTACAGGAAGATCTTGGCCTGACCTGTGAGCTGTGCAGGAACTGTGCAGCCCTCATCTTCTACCTGGCGTAGCTAGAAGTCCCTCGTCCGGGAAGGTTCTGAGCAGCATCAGGCCTCTGGGCAAAGTTGCAGGAACCAAGGTCTGCCAGGAGACCTTTGGAGGATGTGGGCATCTCTGCACCAGCACAGAGCACCATGTCATTTCTTTGAGAAGTGATGCTGTCCACCACCTGCTAAAGTGGTTTCCTCTTGCTGGAAAAAGCCAGTTCACCTTGGAGTTGTGGAATAATTCACGTAACCTCTGGAAAATACCATTTGCCTCCTCTTGTTTCTGAATGTAAAAGTCAGCTCTCCTTTTTATTTTCCTCATTTTTCAAAGAGAATGTTGATCTATATTGACAGTTGTAATTGCATATACACAGAAATAAATTTAGTGAAGAATAAGTCTTCCTAAGATGAGAGGAGGTACAGGGTTGGCACATTCTTATCAGAATAGGAATATTAATACCTCATTAACCAAATGACTCTCAGCTGTTAGTGTCCCAGGAGACTGGCAAGAAACTGGCCCAAAGAACAGTCACGTTGGCCATTATGGAAGCTTCTGTGAATGGTCTAGAATGTAGAACAGCCCATGAGGAGGGTATTATTGTCTCTGTTTTGTAGAGGAAGAGGAAACACCCAACCTTCATGGTTCAGGGTGAGGGCTCTGGAGTCGGGGGTGTGTGTGTGCCTGCTAAGTCCCTTCAGTCGTGTCTGACTCTTTGCGATCCTGTGGAATGCAGCCCGCCAGGCTCCTTTGTGCATGTGATTCTCCAGGCAAGAACACTGGAGTGGGTTGTCAGTCCCTCCTCCAGGGGATCTTCCCGACCCAGGGATCGAAGCCTCACAGTAAGGGGCTCCTCAGTCCTCAGCCTTCCCACGTCTTTTGGCCAAGCAGATAATCTGCACCCCTTTCTCTAGCTTCCTGGACTCCCCATGGCTCCTTGATGTGTTTTTCGTAAAAGTTCATTCATGTTTCTGGTTGCCCTGGATCTTTGCTGCCACATGCAGAAGGCTTCTCTTGTGGAGCGCAGGCTCTGGGCACGTGGCTTCAGGAGCTGCAGCGCATGGGCTCAGCCCTGGGACTTGTAAGCTCTAGAGTGTGGGCTCAGTAGCTGTGGTGCTTGGGCAGAGTTTCTCCGCAGCCTGTGGGATCTTCCGGGACCAGAGGTCGAACCTGTGTCCCCTGCATTTGCAGGTGGGTTCTTATTCTCTGCACCACCAGGGAAGTCCGACTCCTTGATGTTTATACCTTTCTCTGGTGCCTCCCGAAAGGTCACTTCACATCAGTGTCTTGCTCATCCCATGGCCTGCTAGTGGACCAGAATTCTCCATAGGACTTACTGTTATTCAGAAAGGTGTGTTTCATCCTCCTCCATCCATTTCCCCATATTCTCTTTCAGATAATCAAATAGGAAGTATCTTGAAAGAATTCCATATTTTCTTGGTTTTCCAGAAGAAAGTGGACCCAAAATTTCTTCCGAGTATGAGAACTGAGCTGGATGCTCCAGGCCCTTAGCCCAAGATGAGCACCACCTCCTAGTTAGGAATACTCCTGGGGTTCTCTCCTGGTAGGGCTGTCTTCTCCTCTGGGCTCCAGGTGTCCTGTCTCCTCTACAAGTGTGGGGCCAATCTGCTTCAGAGTCTCAGCCAGGGAGAGGCCTGTTCTGGGCTCTGCAGGCCCTCATTGGAGCTCAGTGGGAAAGATTATTCCCTCTGTTGTTAAGCATGAGCTAAACATTTTCTGGGCTTCCCTGGTGGGTCAGAGGTTATTATTTTTGATCCTCACAATAGCCTGATAAAATAGATACTTTTTGTCTCCACTTTACAGATGAATTAGCTGGGAGGCTAGGAAACCTACCTATTTTACTGAGGTACCAACTGGCAGAGTCAGAATCGGGATCCAGACTTGAAAGCCCTGTTCTAAGCTAACATCTAAAGAGAGACTGAGAGGAGTCGCATCTCCTTTAGGCAGCAGGGGATGGGATGCCTCTGACCTCCTATCTCCGTGCTTCCCTGAGCCTGCTTCCCTGTTTTCCCTTTGAAAGCTTTCATGGCCGAGCAGAATCTTTAGAGGTGGTTTTGGTGCGGTGGAGGGGGGTACTCTGAGCCCAGCATCTCCCCAGATTGCTGTCGTTCTGATTAAAGGCACCTTCCTTTCTATCTACAACAACAAAAATAGAGAGAAAACCCTTGTTTTTCCTATAGCTCCGAGAAGAAGAGCCCCGGGTGGCTGGGGGCACAGAAGCATCACGAACAAAAGTGTATTAGTGTCCGGGAGCTGCTGTAATGAATGACCGCACACGAAGTGGCCTACAGCAGCAGTTGATTCTCTCACTGTGCAGGAGGCCAGAAGCCTAAGATCGGGGTGTCAGCAGGGCTGCGCTCCTTCCGGGGTGTCCGCCTTCATTTCTTCCAGCCGTTAACGGCTCCCACCTGTCTCTGGCTTGAAGCAGCTAAGCTCCCTCCTGCTTTTGACTTCTTTCTTTTTCCTTGCCTCCCCACTGTGTGTTTCTTACAGGATTTGTCACTGGTTTCGGGGCTCCCTTGGATAATCCGAGGTGATGTCTTCTGGAGATCTTTAACTCATCTTCAGAGACCCTTTTCTCAACTATGGTAGAATTCGGATGTTCTGGAAGGTGGACTAGTTTTTGAGGGGCCACCGTTCAACCCACTAGAGACAGCTGTTCTCGTCCAGGGAAAGTGAAAGTTGCTCAGTCGTGTCTGGCCACCCCTTAGACTGTAGAGTTCGCAGAATTCTCCAGGCCAGAATACTGGAGTGGGTTGCCGTTCCCTTCTCCAAGGGCTCTTCCCACCCCAGGTCTCCTGAATTGCAGGTGAATTCTTTACCGTCTGAGCCCCCAGGGAAGCTACGGGAAAGTACTAGTTAACTTGTTCTCTGTGGTTCCAGCAGCTAAAGCTGGGGCCAAGGAGAATGGAAGCTCAAGGGACACACCTTTCCCCTCATTAGAAACAGGTGCTTTCTAGTAATCCAGAGTTCCCCTCCTGGCCTTTGTCCCTGTGGAAGCAGTGAATTTCCATCTTAAGGATGAGTGGTGAGAGGCTGGACTTAGGACTGACTTACGGTTTGCCCTGGTGGACACAGGATATCTAATATTTTTTTTTATTTTTTATTTTTTTTGTTTAATGCTTTATTCCATTTCACAGTACTGTATTGGTTCTGCCATACATTGACATGAATCAGCCACAGGTGTACACGATCTCCCCATGCTAAAGCCCCCTCCCACCTCCCTTCCCCGCTCATCTCCCCAAAAATCTACAAGCAATAAATGCTGGAGAAGATGTGGAGAAAAGGGAACCCTCTTACACTGTTGGTGGGAATGCAAACTAGTACAGCCATTATGGAAAACAGTGTGGAGATTCCTTAAAGAATTGCAAATAGAGCTGCCTTACGACCCAGAATATCTAATATTTTTAGGGGCCTTTGAATATATTTGCATTTCTTTTAAAAATCAGAAGAAAACCTTTTAGGTTAAATAAAATGTTTTATTATGTAATATTCATATATTCATTGTGTACCACTGTAGTGGTAAAATAAGACTTTAAATGTTTGATTGATGGAGGAAGGGGTTTACAAAAGCAAAATGGCCACAGCCATGAACGTCATCATGTGGTCCTGGCTAGGTTATACTGCAGTGGGAGAGGGATGTGCGGAAGGGACACGGTGGCGGAGGGGCCCGTCACCGTTCCCGGGACCTTACCCTGCCGAGGGTCCCCTGCCCTCCACCTCAGGGCACAGTCTTCTTGCTGGGGCTGCGGCCTGGACTGCTTGGAGCTGACATTTGAGGGCCCCCCGGCAAGCTTGTCACTGATGGCCTCTGAACGGTCCTCACCTTCGGGGCATCTGTTAGAGGCTGAGCCACAAGAACAAGGCATAAATCCCTTAAGAGGGAAGGGAAGGGAACCGACGTTTCCTGAGAATCAGCTTTCTTCTGGGCTCTTTACAGAGTTGTTATTTTATTTCCACATTTTACAGATAAGGAAAGGAAGGCTCCAAGAGGCTAAAAAACCTGCTTGTTTTTGAGTAAATAAGCGGGAGACACAGGCCCATCGGAAGCCATTTCTGCCTGACTCCCGAGCTGCGCATCCTTCCTCCGTAAAGTGCTGCCTCCGCGCTCCCGGACGGAAGAGCGCAGGGTGGGAGGGGTGCTGGGGAAAGGTGGGCTAGCGTTGGGGTGAAGCCTTTCAGACTTTTGGGATTGAAAGGAAACCAACATGCCCCCAATTTTCATGCAGCCTCGCCTGCTCGCCTTCGCATTCCTGGCCATGGCATTCTCGAGGGTGAGAGAAAGGAGGTGGGTGTGACGCGCGGCGTTCTGGAGTGAGATCCGTCTGTTCCTTGGCCCTTTTGCCGCGTGTTGCCCCAGCTAGCTTCACAGCCCTCAGGAGCAGGGAATAAGCCCATTATTCTGCTTCCCCAAACTTACTATTTCAGAGTCATCCTCATCATTTTTGCCTCACTGGATTCTGCCTGTGTACCTAGTGCCTTTATCTGATCCTTTAAATTAACTTACTTTTGAAAAACATTACTCCTGTTCTCAACAATAATATGCATGAAGTCATAGGCTCAATACATCATTCATTCCTTCAACAAATTTTTGTTGAATGCCTATGAGGTAACCGGCTCTTCTAGATGCCGGGACACAGCAAAGAAAATTCCAATGAAGTCTTTACCTTGTGGAGATTACATGCCTGTGGAGGAGATGGAGTGTAGATAACATGTACAAGAGAATCACAGATGGTGATATCAACTATGGAGAAAATTCAGCAGGGTGGTGAATTAGATTGAAATTTTTGATGCATAGTGAGTTATTTTACATTGCAGCCCTATATGTGTGTATACACACACACACAATGACACACAGAGAATAGAACAAAAAGGTTGTGAAACAGTGCTTACATTTACTATAGATGATATGTTCTCATATTTCCTCTGCTTTTCTACTGTATTCAAAAAATATACTGCTTATGCGTCACTGAGACTGATCTTATGAGCCACCGATGGATTACAGCCTGCAGTCTAGAAACACTGAAACATCCGGGGCCTGGTGGTGGGACACATGACAATATTTAAAACATTTTGTAAATTTAAATATGATATGCGGGGGCTTCCCTGTTGGTTCAGAGATGAAAAACCTGCCTGTAATGCAGGAGACACAGGAGACATGGGTCCGATCCCTGGGTGGGAGGAACCCCTGGAGGAAAAAATGGCCACCCACTCCAGTATCCTTGCCAGGAAAATCCCACGGACAGAGGAGTGCAGCGGGCTGTGGTCTAAGGGATTACAGAGTTTGACATGACTGAAGCAACTGGGCGCATATAAAATACATCTTTGAAATGTGAAAGTGCTCAGTGCTCAGTCACGTCCCGCTCTTTTCGACCCCGTAGACTATAGCCCTCCAGGCTCCTCTGTCCATGGAGTCTCTAGGCAAGAACACTGGAGTGGAAAAGGACGGTGGGAGGAGGGATAGACTAAGCGGCTGGGATTAGCAGATACATACTACTGTATATAAAATAGATAATCAACAATGACCTACTGTATAGCACAGGGAACTATACTCAATATTATGTGGTAACCTATACAGGATTATTCCATTTATAATTCCCTTCTCCAGGGGATCTTCTTGACCCAGGAATTGAACCCAGGTCTCCTGCATTGCAGGCGGATTCTTTATCATCTGAGACACCAGGGAAGCCTCGCTATAAACATACATATAGTATATATATTCTTTTTAAGATTCTTTTCCCTTATAGGTTTTTACATAAGATAGAGTTACTTGTACTATACAGTAGGTCCTTGTTGATTATCTATTTTATAGATAGTAGTATGTCTATGTTAATCCCAGCCTATTAATTTATCCTTTCTCCCACCTTTCTTTCCCCCTTTGTTAACCATAAGTTTGTTTTCTATATCTGTGTGTCTCATTTTACTTGGAAAATAAGTTTATTTCTGTCTTTTTTTTCTTTTCAATTCCACATATAAATGATATCATATGATATTTGTCTTTAGCATGACATTATTTTAGAAAGACCAGTCAAAGAAGGAGGCTCTGAGGAAATGAAACTTGAGCAGAAATAACAGAGCTGAGAAGGAGGGAGCTATGGAAAGGTCTAGGGGGAGAGCATTCTCGGCAGAGGGACTAGCAAGTGCAATTCCTTGAGGTGGGATTGAGTTTGGGTTAGATGTACTTGTACTGTGTGTGTGTGTGTGTGTGTGTGTGTGTGTGTGTGTATATTGTTCAGTCGCTAAGTCATGTCCGACTGCTAAGTCATGTCCGACTACAGCACGCCAAGCCCCCCTATCCCTTACCATCTCTCATATATATATGGTGGGTTAGGAGCACTTGTACTCTGTGTGTGTGTTTGTGTGTGTGAGTCTCTCAGTCATGTCCGACTCTTTGTGACCTCATGAGCTCTCAGAGGAGCTCGACAGGTTCCTCTGTCCATGGGATTTCCCAGGCAAAGAATACTCAAGTGGGTTGCCATGCCCTCCTCCAGGGGATCTTCCTGACTTACAAATTGAACCCATGTCTCCTGCATGGCGAGCGAATTCTGTACTGCTGAGCTACCAGTATATATATATATATATATACTCACACACACATATTAATGTGATCCATGTATTCTAATACAGATAAAGTCAATTGTATAGAGATCAACATAGAAAGTTTTCCCTGGGAACCAATATATTAGTTTTCTTTTGCTTCTCTAATGAATCACCAGGAACTTAGTAACTTAACACAGGTTATACTCTTACAGTTCTGGAGGTCAGAATTCCAGAGCTTCTGGGTTGGCAGGACTGTCGGCCTTCTGGAGGGCCTAGGAGAAGGTCCATTTTCTCGCCTTTTCCAGCTTCTAGAGGCTGTCCCCACTCTTTGCCTCGTGGTCCCACATCACTCCAACTTCTGCTTTTCATCGTTACACCTTCTTCTCAGACTCTGAGTTCCTGCCTCTCTCTTGTAAGGCTCCATTGGGTCCCCAGGGATAATACAGGAGAAATGGTTATGGACTCCATTCACACCCACAAAGTCCCTCTTGCTGGGTAAAGTAACAAAGCGGTAGCCTTAGGGGATCAGTGTGCAGACATCTCGAGGGAGGGGCAGCATTGGGCAGCCTCCCACGCTGTGCAGGATCGGCCTGTAGGTCACTGGTGAATTCTCTGCTGTCAGGAATATTCTCTGGCATCTCTGTTTAGTGTGGTCCTTGCACTGGGATCTTGATACACACTTGCTAGATGGTTAAATAAATGAGTCTCCTTTCTCCGTTTTCCCCTGTGGTCCTATCCCCCCTTCTATGCTCTTCTAAAATATGTATCTGCTCACAGGAGACACTCGGGCCAGAGACAAATGGGTCAGCGTTTGGACAGAACGAGCAAACTCCCATCCTGTGCTCCTCTTCGTGAAACCTCTTGCACATCTGAGCTGGCAGGGACTCTGGAGATCACCACCTCTCTCGACTTGCTGAGGGAGGAGGAAACCTTCCCACCCCTTCACTTGCATAGCTTTGCTTGGTGTTTTTAATCATGACTCACTTTAATAGCTTTGTTTTACCTTCAAAATACATGAATCTCCCTTTGCTCCTCTTACCCTCACCTCAATGGTAAAGGGCAGGCATCAAGCTTCCCATTTTACAGATGAGGAAACTGAGACCCTGCGAGTCAGGGAGTAAAACTGAGCCCAGGACACAAGCATCCTGACTTCTCCTCCCTGCAAACTCCTTCCATTTGACCCTCCACATTCTCTCTCTCTCTCTTTTATTTTTCACAGTTCAGAATCCCAGAGGGGTTCTAGAAGGGCTTGGAAAGGGAAGCATGGCCCATCGGGTTTTGGTAGTGCCAAGGGGCAGAAGTAAAAGACTTGACTTTTGAGAAACGATATTTAATTCAACATATGGGGAAACATTTCGGGAGTCAGTGTTATCCAAACTAATAGGATCGATTGCCTAAGGAGAAGCAGGGGACCCTTGTCCAGCTTGTCACTGGATGGCTCTTAGCAGAAACTGGACTTGGAAATTGTTAACCTTACTTAGATAATCTTGAAGTTAAAGGTTTTGCTGTAGGCGACCCTGGGGGAGCTTCCCCCAACCAACACCGCATGGAACTCTGAGGTCCTGTCCGCATCTGTCTTAGGCATCTAACCTAGGGCTTAGGAGGAGGGGAAGGGGGAGGGGGTACAGAAAGATGGATCTTGTGATGAGGGTAGGGGGCGAATGTAAAAGAAAACCTCAGATAGGGAGCCCTCCCTTCTAGGAGATAGCCATCAAGTTATACACATTTTAAATGGCATTCTCGGGGTCTGAGTGATTTTCACATGAAAACTCTGCTTGGAGTCTTGCGCATCTGTTTCTCCTAAAAGGGTAGAAACTGAGAGACTATTTACATATTCTTGGGGCCCAATCACCAATTAAATCTTTTCAGAACCTCAGTCCCGTTCCCCCCCCACCCCACCAACTCTCTCCACATTTAGGATTGAATTTCTCGGGAGTCCGGGGCTGCTGCTCTCTTTGGTGATTTATTTACTCAGTTGGATGATTTTTCATCTCTAGCCTCAGCGTTCACCTTGGGATCATTGGGAAGTGACTCTGCCTGGGGACCCTCCCGGAACCCAGCCGCAGGCCCTAGCCGGGACGCATTCCTTCAGGCGCCGAGAAGGGCCTGTCTGTGCATCAGCCTTCCGCACCCTGCCCGGCCCCCCCGGACTGCGATAGAGCCTGCTCCTGGAGACGAGGGTGCACAGCTGGCTGATGTCACCAGGAATGTGCAGGGGCCTGCGCGGAGCTGAGACAAGATGTCACTGGGAGCAACTGGACGATCCGTCCCGTCATGTGCTTCGCAAACTAGCCGGTCCTTCAAGATGGAGGAGTCTGTGGAAACATCTGAGAACATTGCATCTGGTGGAATGTGCCTCCCAGCTCTGCCCTCCTCCTTTCCAGCCCTGCTCACTCTTCTGCCTTGGGGGTTTCTGTCCCCGGGAGACAGTCTGCAAGAGGGTTTGGGAGCAGAGCACGTGGAATCCACCTGGGCTCCCTCCTGGCTCTGCTCCTTGCCAGCTGTGTGACGTTGGGCATGGCATGCAGCCTCTCTGGGTCTCCCATGAGGCATCTGAAACATGGAGCCAACAGTGGGCCCTGCCTCCTGGGGCTTGGGCAATGAATGAATTGGTACTGATGGAGCCGCAGCACTATTCCCAGCACAGAGTAGGCACGTGATAGCTGAGGGTCATTTGGATTAAGCTGCAACCTCAGAATCAAAGGCCTAGGAATGAGACGTTCCATTTAACTGATCAGATGCCTAAGCCTTTATCTTGACTATGTGCTGGGGAGGTGGAGGCAGGGAGAGCAGAGGGTAGAGGCAGGGGGTGACCTTGAACTTTAACCTCACAGAGCCTCATGGATAAATCAGATGACTTATCTATAAGGTGAAGATGATTCACATTTCAGTGTGGCTGTTGAGTTGTGGAGAAGATTGCGTATGAACACTCACTCCATAGAGAGGATACTCCATACGGTACAGCAATTGTTACTATTTCTATCAGTATAGTAACCTACTAAATACTCATCATCATCATCATCATATTACATTATTGCAATGTTTACAATAATAACACCAAGTTCCTGCACTCAAGGAGCTCGGTGTCAAGTGGGTGAGACTGGCTGTAAGTACAGCAACGGAAGGAGCGGCGAGCTAGTCTCCAGCACAGTGGATCTGGGCCCAACAGCCAGGGTTCCTGCCCCCCTGGGCACTAGTGTGATCGTGGGCAAGTGACCTCCTGTCTTCTTGCTTCTGTTTTCTCATCTCTAAAAATGTGCATGGTGATAGGACCCGCTTTGAAAGGCTGGGTGAGGACAAAATGAACCAGGTTGTGTGGACCCTTGATAATGTATGGTACCCTCCCTGTGGTTAGCATGACTGAAGCATCAGTTTCAGTCTTCACCAGGAACCAGTTCATGCTGCATGGACCTGAGGGGAGTCTTCTGATGCAGGGTGGTACGGATGTTGGGCTTGAAGGTTATGAAAAGCATGTCCCTGCGTGGGTGGGAGGCATGCAGGGTGGGCTGGGCTTTCCAAGCAAAGAGAATGGTCCGACCTGGAAAGCTGAAAGAGGCAGTTTATTTAGAACGTGAAGATCTGTGCCAATGCCCAGAGTATGAGGGAAAGAGATGTGTATAAGAGACAGGTGCAGGATCGGCCTGTAGGTCACTGGTGAATTCTCTGCTGCCAGGAATATTCTCTGGCGTCTC
This sequence comes from Madoqua kirkii, assembly GCA_006408675.1. Lineage (NCBI taxonomy): Eukaryota > Metazoa > Chordata > Mammalia > Artiodactyla > Bovidae > Madoqua > Madoqua kirkii. The sequence goes on along the minus strand of SJYC01048086.1, from coordinate 1,095 downwards.
TGTTCAGTGTGGTCCTTGCACTGGGATCTTGATACACACTTGCTAGATGGTTAAATAAATGAGTCTCCTTTCTCCGTTTTCCCCTGTGGTCCTATCCCCCCTTCTATGCTCTTCTAAAATATGTATCTGCTCACAGGAGACACTCGGGCCAGAGACAAATGGGTCAGCGTTTGGACAGAACGAGCAAACTCCCATCCTGTGCTCCTCTTCGTGAAACCTCTTGCACATCTGAGCTGGCAGGGACTCTGGAGATCACCACCTCTCTCGACTTGCTGAGGGAGGAGGAAACCTTCCCACCCCTTCACTTGCATAGCTTTGCTTGGTGTTTTTAATCATGACTCACTTTAATAGCTTTGTTTTACCTTCAAAATACATGAATCTCCCTTTGCTCCTCTTACCCTCACCTCACTGGTAAAGGGCAGGCATCAAGCTTCCCATTTTACAGATGAGGAAACTGAGACCCTGCGAGTCAGGGAGTAAAACTGAGCCCAGGACACAAGCATCCTGACTTCTCCTCCCTGCAAACTCCTTCCATTTGACCCTCCACATTCTCTCTCTCTCTCTTTTATTTTTCACAGTTCAGAATCCCAGAGGGGTTCTAGAAGGGCTTGGAAAGGGAAGCATGGCCCATCGGGTTTTGTGTAGTGCCAAGGGGCAGAAGTAAAAGACTTGACTTTTGAGAAACGATATTTAATTCAACATATGGGGAAACATTTCGGGAGTCAGTGTTATCCAAACTAATAGGATCGATTGCCTAAGGAGAAGCAGGGGACCCTTGTCCAGCTTGTCACTGGATGGCTCTTAGCAGAAACTGGACTTGGAAATTGTTAACCTTACTTAGATAATCTTGAAGTTAAAGGTTTTGCTGTAGGCGACCCTGGGGGAGCTTCCCCCAACCAACACCGCATGGAACTCTGAGGTCCTGTCCGCATCTGTCTTAGGCATCTAACCTAGGGCTTAGGAGGAGGGGAAGGGGGAGGGGGTACAGAAAGATGGATCTGTGATGAGGGTAGGGGGCGAATGTAAAAGAAAACCTCAGATAGGGAGCCCTCCCTTCTAGGAGATAGCCATCAAGTTATACACATTTTAAATGGC
>SJYC01048085.1:0-14379 GCA_006408675.1 Madoqua kirkii | reverse complement strand
TTTCCCCATCTATTTCCCATGAAGTGATGGGACCGGATGCCATGATCTTTGTTTTCTGAATGTTGAGCTTTAAGCCAACTTTTTCGCTCTCCTCTTTTACTTTCATCAAGAGGCTTTTTAGTTCCTCTTCACTTTCTGCCATAAGGGTGGTGTCATCTGCATATCTGAGGTTATTGAGATTTCTCCCGGCAATCTTGATTCCAGCTTGTTTCTTCCAGTCCAGCGTTTTTCATGATGTACTCTGCATAGAAGTTAAATAAGCAGGGTGACAATATACAGCCTTGATGTACTCCTTTCCCTATTTGGAACCAGTCTGTTGTTACATGTCCAGTTCTAACTGTTGCTTCTTGACCTGCATACAGATTTCTCAAGAGGCAGGTTAGGTGGTCTGGTATTCCCATCTCTTTCAGAATTTTCCACAGTTTATTGTGATCCACAGAGTCAAAGGCTTTGGCATAGTCAATAAAGCAGAAATAGATGTTTTTCTGGAACTCTCTTGCTTTTTCCATGATCCAGTGGATGTAGATACAGATATATCAACAGATGTAGAAATAGATATTTAGCCAGCCTAGAATGTATATGGTGTGAGGCAAGGATCCAATTTCACCTTTTTTCTGCATGAATAATTTTATTGAATCTTTGTGTGCATGTGTTTTTTTTTATGTTTACCTATTTATATGACTGAGTCAGGTCTTAGTCGTGGCACGGGGGCTCTTTCATGGCAGCTCATGGACTCTCTAGTTGCAGCGCTCAGGCTGAGTTGCTCCCTGGCATGTGGGATCCTAGTTCCCCAACAAGGGATCAAACCTGTGTCCCCTGCATTGCAAGGCAGATTGTTAACCAATGGACCACCAGGGAAGTCCCATGAATATTTGTTGAATGCCACCATTGACAAAGCTAAATACTTCTATCCAAGATCTGCTTCCAGAGTTTCATTCTACCCATTGATCAATCTGTATATATTAATGTGAACCTCATGCACTTTTGGGTCTAAGAAACATTTTAGATCTCAGTCTTTAGGTTGGCTACACCCCTGTGAGACACTTTATTTCTCTAAAACTGATTCTTAACACCATACCTCTTTGTCAGTTCTGTTTGTCTCCTTGTAAACACTTGAAAATTCACTGCCCTTTATGAAACTCATATTTATTTTTTCTTAACTGTACCTCAACATGAAGGAATTATATCAGTGATTATGAGAGCAAAAGTGTTATAACCGTCTGCATTCTTTAGTACTTAGATATTTTGGTGGTCTTTAACTGCATGTTTCTTCTGTAGGGTAATGGAACATACAAGATCTTCTGGTTTTAAAGCTGCCTTATAGGCTTCCCTGGTGGTTCCGATGGTGAAGAATCTGCCTGCAATGCGGGAGACTCGGGTTTGATCCCTGGATCAGGAAGATCCCCTGGAGAGGGAATGGCAACCCACTCCAGTATTCTTGCCTGGGAGAATCCCATGGACAGAGGAGACTGGTGGGCTCCAGTCCATTGGGTCACAAAGAGTCAGACACAACTGAGCAACTAACACTTTCTGCTATAGCAGCTGAGCGCCCCAGCCTCCCGTGTTCATACTCCCTAGCTTACCTTTGCATCCCAGTCATATTTAAATACAGTCTGATGTCTGCACAAAGCTGTCTATCAACTCCAACAGTCTGTACATGCTATTGCTAGTGCTTAAAAGATTCATCCTTCTCATTCGCCTGGCTGAAATACAAATTATCCTATAGGACTCAGTTTAGACATGGCAGCCAGTGGAAAGCTTTCTTAGACTCAGCAAATGGCCACGTAGCCCCCTTACCTCCAGTAACACCAGGTACTTCTTACAACAAAGAGCTTATCATGTTGGGGTGTAATTGACAAGTCAATGGTCTGCCTGCCTACTGGACACTAAGCTCCTTGAGGACTGAATTGCCTCATTTTCACCCCTGTATCCCTACAGCTAGCACAATTCTTAGCAATAGTAGGGACTCAATTATATGTTGAGTGAATGAATGATATGTATTCACTGAAGCTTGTTTAGGAGTGAAGCTAAATTTTTTAAAGAAAAGAAAATAATTATAAATCCCCAAATTTGAGACTTTCTTACTTCCAGTTAACTTTCTCTGATGACTTCACTGCACATAAAGCTTTGAATACTTCTGTTTTCATTTACTGGGAGCATTTTCTTCTGTAAATACAGACTCTTTGGAAATATCACTTTAATAATTATAACAAGAAGATTGTCTTTTAGAAGTAACATAGTTTACTGAGATATTTTTTATTGTTAGGCTTTGTTACTTGCAATGTTCTGCTGCTATAAATAATGCTTAAACGGGTATTTTTGCATCTCTGATTATTTCTCTGTAATATACTGTGGAAGTGAAATTACAGGGTGAAAATTTCACAGGTCTGAATGCAGTTGATCAAAATATCTCCCGCAATGTGTGTAATACAGTCTTTTTTAAAGAGTGAAGATTTCATAACAAAAAGGAGTAGCTCCTTTTTACCTGATATTTATTGTTCAATTGTATTGCATTCTTCTGTGAATTGTATAACAGTAACCTGTACCCATTTTTTCTGTTGGACTCTTAGTTTTTCTTATTTATTTAAAAGTTCTCTGTACATTAAGAACAGAACCCTCAGTGAATTTTTTTACAAATATTCCCAGCATGACATAATACTTTTTTATTCTGGCCACCATGCAGCATGCAGGATCTTAGTTCCCTGACGAGGGATCAAACCAGCGCCCCCTGTAAGGGAAGTGCAGAGTCTTAACCACTAGACCACCAGGGAGGTTCCCCAGGGTGACATATACCTTTGATCTTATTATTCATGTTTTTAACATTCTTAAAAATTTTATACACATTTATCAGTCATTTCATCTATGAATTGTTCAACTGCTTTTCCATATAGAATCTGTTGCCCTACTTAGAGATATTCAGTGTATTTTTTCCTCCTTAGGTATATACTTATAGGATACATCTTTTCATAGTGTGAGAAGGGCTTCCCAGTTGCCACTGGCAGTAAAGAACCCACCTGCCCCTGCAGGAGACATAAGAGATGCGGGTTTGATCCCTGGATCACGAAGATCCCCCGGAAGAGGGCATGGCAACCCACCCCAGTATTCTTGCCTGGAGAATCCCATGGACAGAGGAGCCTAGTGGGCTACAGTCTGTGGGATCACAAATCGATGTGACTTACCACACACGCCCTTAGCATGAGAAGATAACTAGACTCTTTTCTTATGTATTTATTTTTTACAAAGTAGGCAATTTTCCTGATACTTTCTCTTGAGCTTCAGTGAAATGGAAGGCAGCTATGCCAGCCACTGTACCACCAGACTTCGGCATCAATGAACTGTTATTAAAGGCAATCTTATTAAGCCTCTGACGACGTAGCTCGGTGTTCACCATGAACTTTGTTTCCCCCTCAGGTGAGCAGGAGCCAGCTATAAGCAGTGATTCTGATATCTCACTGATCATGGCGATGGAGGTTGGACTGTCTGATGTAGAACTTTCCACCGACCAAGACTGCGAAGAGGTGAAATCTTGAAACGGCAAATAGAGAAAAAAAGGATGGTAGGACTTGAGGGGAAGGAAGGGAGGAGGGCCCCAAGACTGGACCCAGCACTCACATCTCCAGAACACCTTGGCCACTCCCGGGCGCTCCACTCAAGAATGGTACCGCAGAGCAATATCCAAAGTCACGTTCATCAGGATGCAGTTTCTCCATCTCTGCAGCAGGCCCTGGCCTTGGCACCTGGAAAGCTGAAAGCTGATTTTCTCTCCCATGTCCGTGTAGACACACTCTTCAGAGTTCCTGAAACAGCCTGAAAGGACACTCTTAGGGCGTCTTAGTTTCATTTCAGTTTTTCCCGGGTCTTGTTTTCCTGTTTGGGGAATGCGGTTGATTTCTCTGGAGGTTTCTTTTTAAGGACTATGTGTAGTTTACTTTATGTTCACTCCTTTCTGTTTCCTTTGATTCACTCCAGCTTTTGCACTGAGCTGTGTTTAGAAGCATCAGTTCCTGCTCTGACCAGTTTGTATTCCATCTCTGAGATTAATGACCTTGACCTCTCAGCATGAAGTGTGCGTGGCTTTGGGAAGTGCCTCGGCACCTTGAAACAGTCGAAGGCCAGCTTTCGTTTAGAATCTAAATTCGTTTAAGTGGGTCTTAAAACTCCCAGCTGACGAGAGCCCAGCTCCGAGCTCTGAATCTGTGGAGGCCACTGCTCACGGTTTTCAGCTACACACCCTGGCTTCCACTTGCCCAGCTCTGTTAAGGACCCACGTGACTTGAAAAGGAAGCTCTAGGGAGACACGTCAGTCCTTCTGGGTCTCTGCAGTCTTTAACTGAAATGCTGAAATCACAATTCCCCTCTTGGGACATTAGCGACATTCTATGTGGCTGTAGGGTTTGTCCGTCGCTGGGATGACAAGCCTCATTTTCAAACCAGGTACCACATACTCTTCCTGAAAGTGAAGTGTCTGTTGCATTGGTTTCCCCAAGGCTACAACAATCTCCTGGTACCTCCATGAGTGGGTCCTGCAGGAGATGGAAGCTTTAGAAAAGATCCAAGCATCTTTGGAACCAACACAGTGGGGGCTGTGAGAGCATCCAGGTCTTACCTTAATTCCAATACACTTCTGTTCAACCTCACCAGACCTCGAGGAAGGATTTAGGTGAATCCTTAGGAAACTGCTTCCCAGGGCTCCCCCGAGTGCATCTAGATACCAAGTGGGAGGTGGGAGGTGGGGTGTAATAGAACACTCGGTCTAAAAAGTACAGCGTGGGAATTGTTAAAATCAAGTTTCTCCTGACTGAGAGACAAAGTCAAGGGAGAGGAAACGAGGTATCAAAATGAATTCTGAAAATCCACCTGGTGTTTTTAAACTCTTTATGTTTTTATTCTTTTTTTGTAACTATGACAGAGATGTGCTATTTTTTCAGTGGGCAATTTTGTAATACATTGAGACTCTCCAGATGCATGGATGACTAAGGCAGTGTAAATTGTTTCTCTGGACCATTGTATGGATCACCTCAACATCTGTGAAAGGCCATGCTGCTGGGCATGGGTTACCTGGGAAAGAGAGCTTCTCTCATCGAGTTATTTACGTATGTGATGAGGCCCTTCTGCCTTGCCACACTCATCCTCATGCAAAAAGAGTAAAACTGTGCTGCCTGCTGGAACACAGTGTAGATGTCAAGGGGGACCCCTGAAGGCTCTTTTTTCTCTGCCTTTAACGATGTCCTATTTGATGCTTTCCAAGTAGGCAGCAGAGGCAGAGAAAATGGTCGCCACCTTCAGAAATGTCGAATCTCTGTAGGAGTCCAGCACTCCCTGCCATGAAATCCGGGGTGTCCAAGGCAGGGAGGAGGAAAGACAATGCCGAATCCAGAGTCCGGAGGCGGAGACGAGCCGCGCGCTTGCTGGGCCTCAGCCTCAGCATCTGTAAAGAGAAGGTGTTCAACAAGATGATGCCCGAGGCCCCTGCCAGCCTTAGGACCGCTAATGAGCATTTTGCCAGGGGGACCCATTTTTAGCAGTGAGTGATGACACACAGCACTCTTTCTACCTTGGGCAGGCAGAGTTACTTGACATGTAACATATAACAGCTTTTTGAGACTCAGCACGCCTGTGTGGCTGAGACTGACTGTCTAAAAAATGGAAGTTCTAAAGCCAAGGAGGAGTTGCTTTGTTTTGCCTTGCTTTAAAAAACCACACTTAATCACAGAGTCTGCAGTCTCTGGATACCTTCAAATCCTCATTCTCAGTGTGGAATTCTTCATCTCAAGGTATTTCTTTTTCTAGGTCAGCAAAGGCCTGTACCACCTACCCCTCCTTCAGTCCACTTTGTCAAAACAAAGTTTGGTATTAAGTCAAAGGGAATGAAGAGGATAATTATGTACATTGGATCCCATGCCCAGAGAGAAAATGCCTTTAGGATTGGTAGGTGTTCTCTCTTCCTGCCAGTGACCAGGTAGATCAGGAATTGGCTGCTTATTTGTGCCGTAGCCCAGCAGCCCCTCAGAGATGCTGCCTAGGTGATGATGAGCCCAGGTGGCAGAGCGTCTGTGGGCCTGACCCTAGACAGGTTCTGCTGCAAGCTCCCTGAGTCTAGAAGGTTCTCCTTTACCAAAGATGTGTTCCTGAAGAATTTTCCCATGACTTTGTTAATTTTTTTTTGACTTTGTTAATTTTAAGAAAAAAAATAATAATTAACTGGCATGGAAGAGTTCAAAAAAAAAAAAATGGAAAGAGCCATTCCCATACAGATCTTCCCCCCAAAGAATAAACCCTGACCTGGGCCCCCGTGGCTCATAGAAAGTATCAAAGGGTGTGGGAACCCTCTTGAAGCATCTGCAGATTTGATGTGCATTTTTCCTTAGGGCCTAGACCAGCACCCTCCAAAAGAAATATAGTAGAAGTCCCACATGTAATTGCAAATTTCCTAATGGCCACATTTTTAAAAAGCTAGAGAAAACAGGTAAAAGAAATTTCCATAATATACTTCTTTGTTCCAACGTTACTGTTTCCCCGGTAATTAGTATAAAAAGTATTCATCAAATACTTGGCATTCTTTTTCATACTAAGTCTACTAAAGGCAGCCTGCGTTTGACAGTCACTCAGCTGTCCGTTTGGACTGGCTACTGCTCCAGTCTCCAGCAGCCACACGTGGCTCATGGTCATCCTTGGAGAGCACAGGGCTAGAGCTTCTCCAGCGTTCTCCCAAGATTCCCTGAGCCTTACAAGAAAAAGGGGTTAAAACCTAATTACCACTAGAGAGAACTGGATCCCACCCAGGTCACCTAATGAGAGGCCCACAGACCCACTTGTCTTATAATGGATCAATATTCAGACCATCCTTCCTGAAATTTTGCTAGACCTGTTTAACCATACCACAAATATCCATGACCATTTGCTGTTACTTCCTTGACCGGTTTTTGTTTGTTTGTTTGTTTGTTTTTTAAAGAAGTCACCCAAAGCATGTTGGTTTGGTGCTGAGACAAAATTATATCCTTCCCTTCCACCCTTGGACTGATATGCGGCACTCAGGAGCCAAACAGAATTCCAGATTCTAGTAATGCAGATTTACTTCCACCCCTGGTCCCCCTGCAGATGGTCTTTTCCCAGACCCAGTGGCCCCTATGGATTTGGGAGGAAAAAGTGGCAAGGTACATACTGAGTCCAAATCCGAGACTCCGTGTGGCCTCTCAGCACAGGCAAAGTCTTAGGAGCTTGTGACTTTCCAGCCTCGAGTTGGTGAATTATGATGCCCTGCAACTCAGAAACCAGCTCTCAACTCAGAAGTAACATCCCCCTTCGGCCCCAAGGATGCGGGCAAGAAAACGAGCATCCCCATTCCCTCAGAGTAATTTAGAGTCCCTTCTAAGAATTGCTGCGTCCTGTGTGGCTGGTCCCTTTGGGCAGAACTGAGCTTCGATCATGAATAGAGCATCAGTATTTTGATTTCATCTCTAGGTTTGGATCACCTCTAAAGTGTCAACTCTGTCATCCTGGCAGGGAGTGATGGAGAGCTTGGAGAAGGTAGAAAGTTAAAAGTGGCAAAGGCATCTACATTTTCTGACGTCACTGAGTTATGATCGTGACCAGGGAGGCAAAGAAGGTTTTGGGTGGTGGTTTTTAATTGGGGGATAATTGCTTTACAATATTGTGTTACCCTCTGCCGTACAGCAACATGAATCAGTCACAGATCAAAGAGGTTTCTCTGTTTGTTTTGTTTTCCCTTATTCTGCTGGAAACATCCTGTGTGCTCCTGGGTCTGGATTTGGTCTTCCCAATCCATGGTACCCAGGCTAGTTCAGATAGTGCTCTGACTTTCCTGAAGCTGACATCCTTTCAGAACCAAAAGCGATGACAGACAGCCTGTCTTGAACTCTCAATACCATCACGTTCATGAGCCGAGATGAAAATTCTTGCAGAGCATTTAGTTGTCTGTTGAAGGCATCACCTGGACTAAAAACAAAGAAACCTCATCAAAGCAAAACCCTTTCAGAAAACCACAGAGAGAGCCACACCCTCTGTGGAGGGAGGATCCAACCCTCTGTGGTAACAGAGCCTCTGAGGCCATTTCTGGTAGCATTTTTTAATAATACTTTCATTTAGATTTCTTTCCTTTTATGTCTGGGTGTGTCTCTGGCTCTCTCTGACTGCCTATCTCTTCCTTTGTCTGCACACCCCCACATGCATCCTTTTTCCATCTTTCAGGACAGAAAAAAAACCTTTGTGGATCTGAGGAGGCGTTATTATTGTGATTACTGTCGTTCCTGTTGTTGACGTTTTTTTTCTTTTTATTGTGTGGCAGAATCTATCTCTGCACTTCTGATGAGGAAAACCAGTTGACTATAAAAGCAAATTAACTTCCTCTGTAGTGGAGTCTGCCTCATTTTCACTTCTCATGTCACTAATTTTATCACAGACCACCTCTAGCTATTGCCTTAAAAAAAAAAAAAGACTTCCTTGCCATAAAAGTCTCCGAGGCAAATAATGGCAAGGTAACAATTCCAGTATGCTGTCTAATCTGTTATCTTCCACCCCCAGCATCTGTGACCTTCTCAGTTCACCATGGGCCCCCAGGGTTAGGATTTCTTGGAAAAATACATGGGCTGTACCGTATCCGATGTCCACTCCTGCTTCTTAACATCTTGGCCCAAGAACTTGCTCTTTGTAAGTGATCTGAGAGGCCACTTCTTCCTCGAGACTGAAAAAGGTAAAAAGAAACCATTCCCCCAAAGTGGGGGACATGTAGTTCCTTATGAGGTGTCCTGCATCACAGAACTCCCTCTGTGTTATTTGCATGGCCAGAACTGAACAGTACTTTTGATGAGGGCAATTAAAAGGTGCTGAGGATATGGCTTCCTGATGACTCAGTGGGTAAAGAATCCTCCTGCAATCCAGGAGACACAGGAGATGCCAGTTCGATTCCTGGGTTGGAAAGATTCCTTGGAGGAGGAAATGGCAACCCACTCCAGTATTCTTGCCTGAAAAATCCCATGGGCAGAGGACCCTGCTGGGCTATAGTTCAGAGGGTCACAAAGAGTCGGACACAACTGAGTAACTAAGCGCTCATACACAGGGATGCTTTTACCCACAGGGAGTTAGAAAAGAAGATGGCAGGGAACGTACATGGATGCTCTTCCTGAATCAGTGAGCATCCTCCAGCTTTAGAGCTCACCTCTTTGGGGGCTTGTGTTCATCTTAAGGAGTTTAACGCTTGTGAGTTAAACACTCCTGATTGCAAAGAAGGTTGGGATTATCTAAAACATAAACTAATTTTGAGAAGCAGGTGTGCATTTCTCATCACTTACCTCTTACCTTCCTGCCCTCCCCTCCCCATCTCATGACTCCAAGTCCCCTTGTAATTTATAAAGACCCACAGATGAGTAGCCACACTGTGCTCTTTGAGCCTTTGGGTGTCACTAAATTAATCATCCCAGAACTCAAGCAGTGCATCCAGATCCTGGATGTAGACTCTTCATTATCAAGTTCTTTAATTGCAAAACCCACTCATTCTGCAAAGGAGCTGCTGAGGTTATTTATATCTCTCTTCACTGTCCTGTAAATGATGCCTGCCTTGAGTGCTTCGTGATCAAGTGGCTTCTCCAGAAATCTCCGTGATTAAAGATCTTGTCATCCTTGTGCTACTGATAACACTTGGATTTACCACCAAGCCATTCTGTCTCTGGCCACTGGATAATGATAAGTCAAAACCAGCTCTCTCCAGAGGCTCTGTAGGTCTGAAGAGAGGGAGGGAGAAAACCCATGGACTCACTCTGAGTCACCTAAAATCATTGCTTGGCAGGACATCTGTGGTCTTGTCATCCTTACTGAAGTGGAAGACGTGGAGAAGCAGAGAAAACCAGGTGGGGACCATGTGTACTGTATAAACCAAAGACCATCCAAACATGTGTCCACCATCCAAAGAGACACATGTTTCTTCCAGTGGCTAGTTTAACTTTTTCCCAACGTGCTCATAAATAAAAGTGAAGTTGGTTCACTTGGTCGAATGAAACTGTGAATGAAATCTTAGGGGGTTTTCTCTTGCAGGCTGGATTTCTCCTATGAAATCCAGAAATCTTAAAAAAAAAAAAAAAAAGGCATCATCGCCTTAGTACTGCACCATCTTGACAGTCGAGCTTTTAGTCTCCTGTTCCCTCAAAAGTTTCAGACAAATTGAGCGCTTTGTTGAACTCAGAATATTGTTCTCTTTGAGAATGTGAAGATTTTAAATAGCCAAAGAATTTTCGTGTATAAGAGCTAGTTAATTATAGCATATCCTGCTCTTTTGAAGAAAATACCAAACTATTGCCTGTAGTAATAGATCAGGAAGGAATGGCAGGACTATTAACATAAGGACTTTGCAGTCTGTGTTTGTGTTGGCGTCTATGGTACTTAGTGGTAAGCGGGATGTTATTGCAAGGGAGCAGGGTGCCCTCTGCTGGAATTCTCACCATTATCCTTTCAGCCAACTCGTTTGACGAGAGTCACCATTTCCTCAACTAGTAGTGATTTGCCTTTTATTGTAGTTTCCTCAGTAGTTGAGAATTTGGTCCACTTTTGTCAAAATAGGGATGTCACAAACTCTGAAAACTGGAGGAGGGCCCCATGGAACATCTCTCTGTCAGCAGCCCCCATCTTCCACAAAATGCTGAAAGAATATTGTTTGCTGCAAAGGAGATGCCTCTGGCTGGAATGTTTGTACAGAGTTCTAAGACAAGGGCCTAATTGTTTTGTAACGTTCTCTCAACTTTTTTCTTGTCAAATTGCAAAGGAAGATCAATAAACAGATTTCTTTCATATGAATGTAAATGGTGTGAGACACTGACGTGTTTTGTACGTGTACATAATATATTTACTTCCTGCTTTCACGTTAGTCATCTGAAATGGTTGTACCATTTTATAATTAGAAAGAGATGTCGAGGTGGGGGAGGGGAGGAAAGGGTTGTTATTTTTATAGTGAGATGTCCCTTATATTTAGAAAACTTGAAGTAATTTTGTACTTGTGAAACGCTACATTCCATTCATTTCTTGAAAAAATAATGGGTGTTATTCTTTTAAATGTTCACAAGCTGGAAGGATGATTATTCTAGTTTCTGGGAAGAGCCTCCAAGCAGTATATACAAGACACTGATTCTGTGGACTGCAGATCAAGACCAGCAACTGACAACTCAGCAATGTGAAAAGAAAAGAAAAACCAACTTATTTTGACCTCTTTAAGTAGGATATTATTATTTCCATTGTGGCGGGGGGGTGGAAATCTCCTACAAAGAATGAGGTCTTCCCGGCCAGTCTGAAGATCCCACGTGTAATGGTCCCTAATTCATTCTCGTGATACTCAGATTATGAGACTGTTTCCTTATTTGCCACATGACTCAAAATCACCAAAGTTACTCCCCACGGCATTGTCACCAGTAACTTCTTATTTGGACTTTGGTTTGTTCTTAATTGTTAAAAAAAAAAAAATTTAGTAGTGAATTATGTCTGTTCTACCAAACATTATCTTCTATACATCACAGGCATATTTAAATGATTAGTTCAGATGGTGTAGTTATTGGGTTTCATTTTGGTTTTTTTCTGTATAAATGTTTTTTTCTTCTTCCTCACCTCAGGCACCTACCTTACGCCTTCTAAAGCACTTTATATCCCTCTTGAAATACACCGAAGTTTAAAAGAAACCATCTTTAACAGGAATTGTCTTCTATTAGGAGACACAACTTTTATTTTGCTTTATTCTATTTTCTATGTGCTTGGAGAGCAGAAGCTGTTTGTCTCATATGGGCTAATGATAAGATATTAAGGATGATAATTGGAATCATTCAATCATACAACATGGCTCTTTTTATTATATAGAAGACTATCATGTAAATAAGTGCAATCGTGTTCTTCTGTAAAGTTCAAAAAACATGCAGTTATGAAAATTTGAAAAGGATTGTGAATTCCAGGAAATTCCATTGCAAAATTTTGTTTGGTTTTGTTTTTTAATAAAATGGAACCTGAGGCATATGTTTGTGTCATCCTTTCCCTAACTGTAACCTCATCTGGGATTCCATGGTGACACTCTTGCTGTCATGATTGTGTTCAAAGAATAAGAGATTTTAATGACTTCTTTATCTCTCTCGGGTAAGTCAAATGCCAGGGAGGCCTCTTCTTAGCGCTGTGCCTCTAAGTGAAGTAATTAAAAAGATTTTGAGGGCATTTCCTGGAGGGCCAATGGTTAAGACTGTGCTTCCAATGTAGAGCATATGGGTTCAATCCCTGGTTGGAGAACTAAGGTCCCACATGCCAAAAATTAAAAATTAAAAGCAATATAGATTTTGAGCAGCTCAGCAGAAGAATGGCTGCTGAAGTGTCTTGAAATGTTGTTAGGTAGGAACCAAACAGTTGATCTGAGCTACCAGTGGGCAGATCACCCTAAAGAAGTTTACACGGCGGAGCCCACCAGATGGGCGGGGGCAGCAAGTCCTCGTTTATACTTACCTGTACACGTCTAACAGATTTTAAACAGCAATTTATTCACATTAGCAAAGAGGGAAATGCCAGCCTAGGAAAGTAGGAAAGGAAGATGAAAAAGAGGAGAGGTACCCTATTTATTGTTATCACCCACCAGGCAGGCCCTGGGTCCGGCCCATCCAAGATGCCAATGCGTTGCCTCGAGGCAGGCAAGTCGTTTGTGCCTGGTGGGGTTCAGCTTATGACGGAGCCTTCCACCTGGCCTGGCCTGCCTCCAGAGGCTGTGAACACCACACTATTTGCTGGCAAAAGCCAAGCCACGTTGGATGCCCTGGCCTCCCAGAGCTGCTTCCTGCCCAAGTGACCACTGCTGTGTGGATGGCTGGACAGCATCAGGGGCCAATCCACGCTTCATTCCTAGGCCAGAGGACATTTGAAGGAGATTGCTGGTAACCGTGCCGGTGCCACACTGGGAGGCAATCTCCATCTTGCTCATGCCTCCATGATCGCAACGTTGATCTCCCAAGCACCTGTGATCGCCAACAAAGCTGCCATCTGGGGTGGAAGCTGTTACCCAGGATCTGGGAGCCATCCCTCCTGACTCCGTCGGCCATGCTCCTTCCACTGGGGCTCCTAGACTGGGAAATGTGTTCAGTGGGACCCATTCTCACTATGCTAGGAACTTCAGCAGCCAAGTCCCGAGGGTGACTCCCCTGGAACAACGCTTCGTACAAAACACATTAGCTATTAACAACTTCCAAGCAGGTCTTCACTAAGCCATCACAGTTCCTGTCAAGGGTCGCAGTTTTCAACACTGTGCTGGACGAGATCACTTGCAGAGAACGTGTAGGTTTTCGAGCTAGAATAAAGCTGCTGGACCTTGTTTCCCACTTCAGAGTGCTGTTCCTGCTCCAGCTGTAACAGGAAAAGGGCCGCGTGCACAGCCTGCACCGCCAGCCTGGTGCCCACTCCCTCTGGAGTGGAGATGTCCTGGGACACAGGTCACTGGGGGCCCTCAGAGTCCCCTGTGTGTCAAGGAGCAGGCAGAGGTGACCACGTGGCTTATCTACCATCCATTCAGGAGTAGAGGCGCTGCCCTTCTAGACACTCCACTTCGTGGGCTTTTGAGGAGCTATGCAGTGTACTCATCGGTTCAAGAGTGGAGAATGCAAAACTCCACAGTGCTTTGTAATAAGCCAGCTGCGCCAACTCGACCACCCAGTTTCCTAGACTGTTAACGCCCATATTTGGAGTACGAGCTGCTAAACTGCTATTCAAAACATAGGAAAATGTGTTTAGGGACTTGCCTTGTGGTCCAGTAGGTCCCAATACAGGGGGCTAGGGTTCGATCCCTGGTCAGGGAACTGGATCCCACATCTGCAACTGAGTTTGCATGCCACAACTAAATATCCTGCATGCCACACAAGACCCGGTGCAGCCAAATAAATAAGAAAGAAAATGTGTTGAGTTCTTTTCTAAGTCTCACAATCCTTTCTACACCAATGTCAGCATCCCTGCTCATCTCCTCGCCTTGGTTGAGTGATTCATTGCACCAGACTGGGGAAACAAGGCTGATAGGGGAAGAGGTGGATTATTTTTGCTCTGTGATAATTACTATACATAGAGTGAGGGTACCAACTGACAAGAAATTCAGTACTGAGACAGGTTTCGTTATTTCTGAGATGTTTTAGAACCATGGTTCCATCATTCTGAGGGATTCAACAACAGAAATTAGTTTGCACGGTATTTCATCCCACTGGTTGGCAGAGTCAGCCTCAGGTCTCACGGTGACTCTCTGTTCTTGGCAGTAAGCATAAGGGACAATGAGGGACTTCCCTGGTGATACAATGGCTAAAACTCCTCACTCCCAATGCAGGGGGCCCTGGTTCGATTCCTGGTCAGGGAACTAGAGGCAACAAAGGGTGGTGC
>SJYC01048084.1:0-11187 GCA_006408675.1 Madoqua kirkii | reverse complement strand
GGTGACTCTCTGTTCTTGGCAGTAAGCATAAGGGACAATGAGGGACTTCCCTGGTGATCCAATGGCTAAAACTCCTCACTCCCAATGCAGGGGGCCCTGGTTCGATTCCTGGTCAGGGAACTAGAGGCAACAAAGAGGTGGTGCAGTCAAATAAATAAAAATACATTTTAAACTGTTTCCCTTCCCCCCTCCCCATAAGCCTATGACCACTTTCAGACTTCAGAACACATCTCCTAGAGATGCATACTTAGTGGTGGTCAACTGACCAAAAAAATTAAGAGGCTTTTCTGCTCCATCAAAGACCAGGAGGTCAGTTGGATCCCACATGCCTTGGGGCCAAAAAAAAAAAAAAAAAGGCAGAAGTAGTATTGCAACAAATTCAATAAAGACTTAAAAAAAAAAAAAAAGACCATGCTTAGATGTCCCTTCATCCATCTGCAGTCACATACCCTAGCACAGATAGAATACCACCAAAGTCTCCAACGGTGGGTGGGGGGCGGGGAGGGGCGTGCGTGTGAGTTAGTTAAGTCGCTCAGTCGTGTCCCACTCTTTGCGACCCCGTGGACTGTAGCCCACCAGGCTCCTCCGTCCATGGGATTCTCCAGGCAAGAACACTGGAGTGGGTTGCCATTTCCTTCTCCAGGGGATCTTTCTTTCCGACCCAGGGATTGAACCCAGGTCTCCCGAATTAGAGGCAGACGCTTTAACCTCTGAGCCAGTGCGTGTGAGGGGAGCGTGTATTTGCTGGCACGTCCCTAGTGGCTCAGTCAATACAGAATCTGCCTGCAACGCAGGAGACCTGGGTTCTATCCCTGGATTGAGAAGAGCCCCTGGAGGAGGGCATGGCAACCCACTCTGGTATTCTTGCCTGGAGAATCCCATGGACAGAGGGGGCTGGTGGGCTACAATCCACAGGGTTGCAAACAGTCGGACACGACTGAGGAACTAAGCACACACACACATAGACGTTAACAATCAAACTCCCCCAAGCTCTCAGACCTTTCTTTTGTGGAAGACATTCTCCCTCTGTCCCCGTGGAAACATCCGGAAGGCCTGATCGTAGTCATGATGCCCCTCCCCCACAACCTAGGCCCGCATTCTGTGCCTCGCTCCAGCGCTCCTGCCTGCTTTGTTCCTGCGGATCATTCACTAAATAGTCAGGGGAGAAACCAGAACCAGTTTTCATTGGCGGGCATAGCCCTTGGTTGCTATGAGCGCTGTACACACAACACAGCTGTCATTGGTATTATAGATCTAATGGGAGCCAAGGGTCTCAAATCTCTAAGAGAAAAAAAAAAAAAACAATTCAGGACTTCGGAATAGCATCAATATCTATAAATAAATGTGAGCTCAGAGAAGTTAATTACAGAATACAACAGCACAACAGAGTTAGACCTGGTAATAAGATTGGGCCCAGGCCTGGGGTTACCCCAGCAAACATGCATGGTGTAGCACGGTTTAACACGGTGTCACACAGCAAAAGGCTATGCATCTAACAACACATAGCCTTTCCCGAACAGCCGAGAAAATTAGAAGTGGTCCGTTTGCCTCATATTACTTTCTTTTTCTGTCTTTTTTGGAATGAGGAGGAGAAATGGGAGGACATTGTTTAGGGCCAGAGTTTAGGCTGAGGGATTTCCCAACCCCTTTGCCAGAGACCCTGGGGCTGCTTCCATAAATGGGCAGGCATCTCCAGACTGCTCAAAAATCTCAGGAATGGAGAGCAAAAAAAACCCTGAAAGTTGAATACTATTAGATTGATAGGAAGATAGCTGTTTAGTAGGGAACACTCCCTGAACAGGAACAGTTCTAATCTGGAGACAGAAATAGGATGGATGCGACCATAGTCTCCAAGCAGGACCATGCGCCAACACTTACGCAGCATCCACAAGGTGGGTCCCAGTGAATGCTGCCTGATTTTAGTTGTGAGAGAAAGCACCTTGCCTTCAGATCCCAGTGTGAGTTATTCGTCTTCTACACTCATTCTTTCAAAATAAAATTGGTTACAGACTTTGCTGGTGGCACCATGAATAAGAAGAATCTGCCTGCCAATGCAGAGAACGTGGGTTCAGTCCCTGGACTGGGAAGATTCCACATGCCACGGAGCAACTAAGCCTGAGCACCAGCTATCGAGCAGGTGCTCTCGAGCCCGTGAGCTGCAACTACTGCAGCCCGTGGACCAGAGGCGGTGCTCCACAGCAGCCGAATCCGCGGCATAGAGAAGCCTGAGCATCACACCCAGAGAAAACTCTGCAAAGATGGGATGGGGAGGGAGGGCGGAGGATGGGGAACACAGGTGCACCCATGGTGGGTTCACGTCAAAGCACGGCAAAACCACTACGCTATTGTAAAGTAATTAGCCTCCAGTTCAAATGACTAGATTTTTTTTTTTAAGATGCAGTACAGCCAAAAATAAAGTAAAATTATTTTTAAAAAATTAAAAAGTGAAATTTGTTATGGTGTTGTACCCTCCAAAACTGACTCAGTCAACAACCTGCCATTCTTCTAGTTCTGCAACACTGAGACTTGCTTAACAGGAATCAGAGGACTGGATTTTTTTTTTCCCATATATTATGAGGAATCAGATATCCGAAGAAAATCTCCAAACTACAGAATACTTAAAAACACTAGACAAAATATTAAAATCGTCTTTGAAGTGAAGTGAAAGTCATTCAGTCATGTCCGACTCTTTGCGACCCCATGGACTATACAGTCCATGGAATTCTCCAGACCAGGATACTGGAGTGGGTAGCCATTCCCTTCTCCAGGGGATCTTCCCCACCCAGGGATCAAACCCAGGTCTCCTTCATTGCAGGGGGATTCTTTACCAGCTGAGCCACAGGGGAAGCCCTTCTTTGATGAGTAGCTATATTGGTAGGAAAGTAAGAAAACTTCTTGAAAGCCAGAATCTATAAGAAAATACTATCCAGAGGGGAAAGTGGAACTCCAGACCTAGAGGTTCCCCTGGGCTATGTGCTGATCCTTGATGGTCCAAGGATCCACAAATTCTCTTCTGTGAAGGGCCAGGTCAATATTTCAGGCTTTGTGAGTCACATGATCTTTGTCACTTTCTTTCATTGTTGTTTCAACAATGCTTTTAAAAGGTAAAAACTGTCCTTAGCTCAAGGGCTACACAAAAGCACTCCACAAGAAGGGTTTGTGTTTTTCTTGCAGGGGAGAGGGACAAAGTTCAGCGTCAGAATCAGAGGCCATGACCCCAGATCAGCACCCACAGTGGCAGATACACTAGGAAAACCTCAGTATGCAAACTGGAAATCACATGCCTGCCAGTAGCTGGGACAGGTGTTTACCAGGGGAGGACTTGGCTCCAGATAAAGAAGAGACACTCTGAAGCACCCCTCCTCCCGCTGCCCCTGTCCCTTCAGATGCCCTAACCACAGGCAAGCCCTCTAGTGAGCCCAGGACCAGAATCCAGCCAACACAGATTGAAAATGGGTCCAGACTATATATATATATATATATATACACACTGTATATATTCATTTATGCTATTTTAAAATTACACATATAAGTGATTACAGTATTTTTCTTTCTCTGCCTGATTTATTTCACTAAGCACAATATTCTGTAGATCTGTCCATGTTGCTACAAATGGTAGTATTTCATTTTTTACTAATATTCCATTATATATAGTTTATGTTATAAATGTATATATGTATGTGTATATATATATATATACACATACAATGGATAAGGAAGATGTGGTGTGTATATGTGTGTGTGTATATATATACACACCACATCTTCCTATCCATTAGTCCATTGATGGACACTTGGATTGTTCCCTTGAATAAGCTATATTAAATAGTGCTGCTATGAACACTGGGCTGCATATATCTTTTCAAATTAGCATTCTCACTTTTTCCGGATATAGACAAATAAATGTGTATACAAAACAGAAACAGACTCTTGAATGCAGAAAACAAACTGCTGGTTACCAAAGAGGAGAGGGAAGGCAGGAAGGGACAAATTAGGACTATGAGATTAAGAAATACACTACATATAAAATAGATAAGCAACAAGAATATACTGTGTAGCATGGGGAAATATACCCGTTATCTTGTAATAACCTATAATGGAATATAATCTGCAAAAATACTGGATCAATCTGCTATACAGTTGAAACTAATATAATATTGTAAATCAACTCTACTTCAATTTTAAAATAATAAAATAAAAATAGAGGGACTTACCTAGTGGTAGAGTGGATAAGAATCTCCCTGCCAATGCAGAGGACATGGGTTCAATCCCTGTGCCCTGGGAAGATTCCACATGCTGTGGAGCAACTAAGCCAGTGAGCCGGAACAGCTGAGCCGGTATGCCACAGCTCCGGAAGTCTGCATGCCTAGACAGAGCCTGTCCTCTGCAGCAAGAGAAGCCACCTCAAGGAGAAACCCATACAGGGCAACCAGGAGAACTCACCACAACTAGAGAAAGCCAGACCCAGTAGGGCCAAAAAATACATAAATGAAAATTTTAAAAATAATAAAATAAATTGGCCCAGACTGATAGTTGTGCTAAGTATTTGGTAGAATCAAACTCATATTGTCCCTAGAGAAACAGTCTTAAACTCAGGCTGCAAAGAAATCCTAACAAACCAATTCCAAAAGAATATGGACAATCTCCACCTGACTGGCAGGGCCACAGCCACACTGCATCTGTCCCTGGCTCAACCATGTAGCCTCAGGACCCAGGAGGAGGTCAAGGCCCAGTTAACTAACGACTGGTCTGTCATGGCCTCGCAGTAGAGAAAGGCCCAAGCAGAAATACACATCTCTCGACTAGGGGGCGCTGTGCTCACAGAGCACAACCCTTTAGCCCAAAGACCCTAGTCCCGGCCAGCATTATTAATGCAATGCATAGCATGTTGAGAAATTGCTGCTTTTGACTCCGGAAAAACTAAGCCCACAATGACCTTCAAGGAACACATAATGTTTACGATCGACAGTGAGGACTTGAGTGTCAGACTAGGTTGCATGTTCCCGCACCATGCACTCAGCTAGTGTCAGGGCCTACAGACACCATAGAGTGTGCCCAACACCTAGCGGGTGAAGGAAGTGCTGTCATTACGCCCATTTTATAAGTTCTAATAGTGAAGTTTCAGTTCATATATTGTAAATCAACTCTACTTCAATTTTAAAATAATAAAATAAAAATAGAGGGACTTACCTAGTGGTAGAGTGGATAAGAATCTCCCTGCCAATGCAGAGGACATGGGTTCAATCCCTGTGCCCTGGGAAGATTCCACATGCTGTGGAGCAACTAAGCCAGTGAGCCGGAACAGCTGAGCCGGTATGCCACAGCTCCGGAAGTCTGCATGCCTAGACAGAGCCTGTCCTCTGCAGCAAGAGAAGCCACCTCAAGGAGAAACCCATACAGGGCAACCAGGAGAACTCACCACAACTAGAGAAAGCCAGACCCAGTAGGGCCAAAAAATACATAAATGAAAATTTTAAAAATAATAAAATAAATTGGCCCAGACTGATAGTTGTGCTAAGTATTTGGTAGAATCAAACTCATATTGTCCCTAGAGAAACAGTCTTAAACTCAGGCTGCAAAGAAATCCTAACAAACCAATTCCAAAAGAATATGGACAATCTCCACCTGACTGGCAGGGCCACAGCCACACTGCATCTGTCCCTGGCTCAACCATGTAGCCTCAGGACCCAGGAGGAGGTCAAGGCCCAGTTAACTAACGACTGGTCTGTCATGGCCTCGCAGTAGAGAAAGGCCCAAGCAGAAATACCACATCTCTCGACTAGGGGGCGCTGTGCTCACAGAGCACAACCCTTTAGCCCAAAGACCCTAGTCCCGGCCAGCATTATTAATGCAATGCATAGCATGTTGAGAAATTGCTGCTTTTGACTCCGGAAAAACTAAGCCCACAATGACCTTCAAGGAACACATAATGTTTACGATCGACAGTGAGGACTTGAGTGTCAGACTAGGTTGCATGTTCCCGCACCATGCACTCAGCTAGTGTCAGGGCCTACAGACACCATAGAGTGTGCCCAACACCTAGCGGGTGAAGGAAGTGCTGTCATTACGCCCATTTTATAAGTTCTAATAGTGAAGTTTCAGTTCAGTTCAGTCACTGAGTTGCGTCCGACTCTGCGACCCCATGAATTGCAGCACGCCAGGTCTCCCTGTACATCACCAGTTCCTGGAGTTCACTCAGACTCACATCCATTAAGTCGGTGATGTCATCCAGCCATCTCATCCTCGGTTGTCCCCTTCTCCTCCTGCCCCTAGTCCCTCCCAGCATCATAGTCTTTTCCAATGAGTCAACTCTTCACATCAGGTGGCCAAAGTACTGGAGTTTCAGCTTCAGCATCATTCCTTCCAAAAAACACCCAGGACAGATCTTTAGGATGGACTGGTTGGATCTCCTTGCAGTCCAAGGGACTCTCAAGAGTATTCTCCAATACCACAGTTCAAAAGCATCAATTCTTCGGCGCTCAGCCTTCTTCACAGTCCAACTCTCACATCCATACATGACCACTGGGGAAACCATAGCCTTGACTAGACAGACCTTTGTTGGCAAAGGAATGTCTCTGCTTTTGAATATGCTATCTAGGTTGGTCATAACTTTCCTTCCAAGGAGTAACCATCTTTTAATTTCATGGCTGCAATCACCATAGTGAAGCCTAGGAGGTAACATATCCAGGATCAGTTCAGTTCAGTCGCTCAGTCATGTCCGACTCTGCAACCCCGTGAACTGCAGCACGCCAGGCCTTCCTGTCCATCACCAATTCCCAGAGTTCACTGAAACCCACGTCCATTGAGTGGGTGATGCCATCCAACCATCTCATCCTCTGTCGTCCCCTTCTCCTCCTGCCCTCAGTCTTTCCCAGCATCAGAGTCTTTTCCAAATGAGTCAGCTCTTCCCATCAGGTGGCCAAAGTACTACAGTTTTAGCATCAGCATCAGTCCTTCCAATGAATACTCAGGACTGATTTCCTTTGGGATGGACTGGCTGGATCTCTCCAGGATCACTCAGGGGCTGAGTGGCAAAACTGCTCACACACCCAAGTCTTTCTGGCTCATTAAAGCTGTTCTTCACCACATTACTTTGCCTCCTCACTTCTGAATGGAGAGCCTGGCAAGTTTCTCTAGCTCTACAACACAGGAGAGAAGATTTAAACACAGTAACTTTGTTTTTCGGCGGAGAGATGTCACTGTGATCAAAGCTGACTTCCACAGTGAGAAGTCACGTTGCTAGTGTGTCCCCGTGTAAGATGTGATGTGAGTGTTCTTCACCTCTGTGATCTTCCTCCCCGAACCCTCCTTCCAAATCAATGACCGATACCATCAAAAACTGTCAAGATCAGACTTCCTCAGTGGCTCTGTGGTAAAGAATCCACCTGCCAATGCAGGGGACACGAAGTCGATCCCTGGTTCAGGAAGATTCCACGTGCCTCGGAGCAACTGAGCCCATGTGCCACAGCTACTGAGCCTGTGCGCTAAGCCCCTGAGCTCCAGCTGCAGAAGCCTGGGGACCTGGAGTCTGTGATCCTCAAGAGAAGCCACCACGACGAGACGCCCACAGGCTGCAAGGAAGAGGAGCCCCCACTCATTGCAACTAGAGAGCCCACACGAAGCAGTGAAGATCCGGCACAGCCAAAAGCTAAATAGATAAAATTATTTTAAAAGCTGTCAAGACCATCGAAAACTAAGTCACAAAAACTCTGAGAGATCAGAGAGGCCTAAGAAGACATGATGGTGAAAGGTAGTATCTGGGATGGGATCCTGGGACAAAAAAAGACATTAGGGAAAAACTCCTAAAGAAAAAAAATCCAGGCTGAAGTTTAGTTCATAGCAATATACCAGTGTTGACTTTAACTGTAACAAATGTACCAGGGTGATGTCAGATCTTAACAACAAGGAAAACGAAGTGAAGGACAACGGGAACTCTCCATACTCTCTAACTTTCCTCCAAGTCTGGTGGTGGTGGTGCTTTTGGTGGTTTAGCCGCACAGTTGTGTCTCTGCAACGACATAGATTGCAACCCGCCTGGCTCCTCTGTCCTTGCAATTCTCCAAGCAAGAATACTGGAGTGGGTTGCCATTTCCTTCTCCAGGGGACCTTCGTAGCCCAAGTACTGAACCTAGGACTCATGCATTGCAGATGGATTCTTTACCAGTTGAGCCACCTAACTCCCTACCATTCTAAATTAATATTATTTTAAAAGAGATGTTCTTTATCAAATGTATGAACGCAGTAAATTGCTAAAAACACAGAAATTGGTGTTTGATGCTATTGAGATTTGTCCTTCTCAGAAATTTTTAGAACAGAACAGAGTACTCAGTATCCTGAAGAGTTCAGATGTTCTTGAAGCAGGAGACTGGAACAAATCATTTCTGGACATTAATTCCAGATTTTTTCAACACTATATAAGTCTGTTATTGTCATTCAGTCACTAGGTCGTGTCTGACTCTTTGTGACCCCCAAGGACTGCAGCACACCAGGCTCCTCGGTGATTTGTAAGAATTGTTAATGAATTGTATAAGTTAATTGTATAAATTTGTGATTTGCATTGTTACAATGACTCTTCAATTCAGAGTCATTAGAAAATGCACCGAATTAGAAGCTAATCATTTGTAATTATATGTCAGAGAGATTGCGAAGGTAATGAGTAGATTTCTTAGCTGGTGCACAGAAATTACATTTAATATTGGATGGTAAACCACATACACACAAAAGCACTGAGTGTCAGAAACATGTGCCCTTTGCGGGGCCTTTGTGTCATTGACCTGTTTCTCCCAGTAGGGGGAGCTCTTGACCATCAAATGGAAAAGGTGACCTGGCGTCGGAGAATAGAGGTACTAGCTGCCCCTTGGAACAGAATTTGCAGGGTAAATTTGAGAAAGACTAATTATTCAGAAATCTTCTCCAGGAATACCTGTACAGTAGGAAAGGGAGGCCATACAACACCAACAAACACGGTTGAGGTAATAGATGTTTTGGAGAAGGAAGAAAGTATATTGGACTAAATCAGAAAACCCTGTGTAAGTACAGAAAAACCCAAACGAACTTTTTGGCCAAGTCACTCTTAAAACTATGTGTCCCCTGATGAAAAGCAGGTTAGAAATGTCAAAACTAAAAGTGCCTTCTCCCCAGCCAGACCCGTGTTCCTGAAAAGTCTTGTAGGAATATTCTTACAGTAGCATCTCTTCACTAATTGGCCACAAATGTCTTACTCCATATAGCACTTCACAAGATAGCTCATGCATTTAACTCTTCACCTTAAACAAAGTTGCAAGAGCAGCCCTCACACACACACACATGCACACATGCACGCACGCGTGCACACACACACACACACACACACACACACACACACACACACACTGACCCAATGCCTTCTCTTTCTATTAAGTCCAAGCACAACACATAATCCAACATGATTTCCTTAGTCTTGTATAATCTGGCCCCTAACACCCTCCAGAATTATTTCATAATTCTCATTCCAAGGGCTCCAGACCCACCCCCTTTCTTCGAGCTCATGTCCATCTGCCCTTTGGATCTCACCTCAACCACTACCTCCTGGAGGAAGTTTCTCTCACCTCTCGGTCAGATAGCCCTGTTAAACGCTTACATAGCCCCTTATACTTTGCCCTCATAGCTCTAATGACAGACCAACAGCGCATACTAAACAATGTTCAGCGTTAATAATTCACTTATGTGATTGGTAGTTGGTATCAGTTTTCCTCTCTAAATCACACGTTCCTTAAGATTGGGGTTCAGGTTTTTATTCTCCCTGGATCCCAGTGCCCAGAACAGGACCTGGCTCAGAGCAAGTTTTCTATCTGTCTTTGTATGATAAATAACCTAAGGATGGGCCAAGTTCCTGCCAGCAGTCCAGCTCCCAACTACCTGTGTTATTCTTTTCATTCAAAATGAAAAAAAAAATTATACCCAGGAATTAGAATTAGTAATATCTGAGTGTTATATATCAAGCTGTTTGGGAAACTGGGGGGAAATAATGTAAGCAGAGCACTTCAGTGTTAGCTGCAAAATATGCGGGAAAAGAATAGACAAGAATAAGAGATTAGATGGTATAGAGCACAAATTTTGTCATACTTGAGACAAGTCATCAGAGGGGCATTTCTCCTAGAGAAGTATCTCTCAGGATACTTGTTGATGGGGAGCAGATGAAGTATTGGTATTAATTCAGCTGGGGCAGGCTATTATTGTCAAACCAGGGACCTGGGAAACTCAGCCCCAGACTCAGATCAGCCTACCCTAGCAAAGCGAGGCTCTAATGAGAGAAAGAAAGCTAGAAGAGAATGCCAGGGAAAGCCCTGCTCCATAAAGGACTCTGCTAAGCTGCTCTACCCAATTAAGATACTCCACTAGCTGAGGCTTTGCTATGAGAAGTTTAAGCTGTCCTGCCTTCAGCCAATGGGCTTTTCTTTGAGTTGACTCCTAAGTCTTTCTCATTTTATTTCTTAAAGATTTTTTTATTTATGTCTGCATCGGGACTTAGATGCAGTATGTGGGATCTTAGTTCCCTGACCAAGGATAGAACCTGTGTCTCCTGTATCAGAAGGCAGACTCTTTACCACTGCACCACCAAGAAAGTCCCTAAGTCCTGATGATATTGCTAGTCTTAAAGAGCATTGCCACTGTCTTGGTGTAAGGAATGTTTCAGAGTTACTTTGTATGTTTCCTGCCACAAATATGGGATTCATCATAGCTCTAAGAAATTATATCAATGGGCACTAACAATCCTCTTTGCTACTGGCTTGGTTATTGTCTCTATGTCTCTTCAGACATATATGCAATTTTTAAAAGAAAAAGGAAGGAAAAATACCTCCTGAGTTTATAGTGACACTGTCACTTCAAGTTTAGTCCTGCAAAGCTTTTAACCACTTCTCTATTACATCTATATGCATCTTCTTTATCCTGTAATGAGAAATCTGAATCTCAAGGACACAAGTACTGAAAGAATGACAATATCTATTAATTATTAATTTATCCTATACCGCACACACAGACTCAGTAAAACAACGTTCATATTTCTGAATTTACTACTTCTGATGAGATTGAAATCCATTCCTGCTGACCTCAGAGGAAGTAAAGCCAGAGAGATAAATAATAAAGAGATTATCTTTGTCCACAATGTGTAGGTTCCATGACATCTACTCTCTTAACAAAGCTTAG
>SJYC01048083.1:0-83513 GCA_006408675.1 Madoqua kirkii | reverse complement strand
TAAAAAAGATCAAGAATCAAGATGGTATAATCAGGTGACCTAGGGGGAAAAAGAGAAGCAAAAAATGCCCTGGCAATGCCCTCTGTAGGCCCGTGGTCCCTCAGCTGATACAGGCCCTGGGGGACATCCTGTGGTTACCGAAGCCACGCATCCATGGTTAGCCAATTAGAATCCACTCTGGCAGCAGCAAAGAGTTTGATAAGGTTCTCTGGGAGGCTCCGCTGGAGGCTCTGCACCCTTGTCCAATCCCTGGATCCTCCTCCTTCAGACTTAAGACTTCTAATTTCTTTCCAAGCCTGGCCATCTCTTTCATCATCATTCCAGAATGATCCAAGGTACTCCTTTTGAGTGAGTACCCCTGTTAATGATCCTGTGGTCCACCATCGGCACTGTAATTTGAATCTTGGCCCCATTTTACTATCTGCTTTGATGAAATCTGATTACATTCTCAGCCTCAGATTGCCTCTTTATCAGGGCATCTTAACCCAGGTATAGCATCAACGAGTCAATGCTAGGTGTTCTGAAAAATTTCCAACTCAAGACTCACCCACCAGCACATTTACAAGTATAAGCAAGGGGAAGGGTGGACTCACTGCTCCAAGGGAAGAGAGATGTATCACGGTGAAGAGCACTGTTTCCCTGAGACGTGCTGTGGCATTTTCCACGAGAGGAGCTTACACGTGAGTGAGCGTGCACAGCCACTTCAGTCATGTCTGAGTCTGTGACCCTACGGGGTGTAGCCCGCAGGCTTCTCTGTCCACGGGATTCTCCAGGCAAGGAGACTGGAGTGGGTTGCCATGCCCTCCTCCAGGGGATCTTCCAAACCCAGGGTTTGAAGCAGCATCTACTGTGTTTCCTGGATTGAGGCAGATTCTTTATCGCTGAGCCGCCGGGGAAGCCCAGAGCTGACGACTTAATTGGCGAGTATTCTGTGTAGCACCTATGTCAGGTATGATGAAGAACCTGCCAACAGCCATCAGAACCATTCCCTGAAAGTCACTGATGGGGTGAGTAGGTGTCTGGGCCACCAGGACTATGGGGATTTTTGGCACTGTGAATAAGAAACTGAACGACTTGAAGATATAGGCGGCATTAGTTCAGTTCAGTCCAGCGGCTTGGTCATGTTTGACTCTGCAACCCCACGGACCGCAGCCCACCAGGTTTCACAGTTCACCAACAACTCCTGGAGTTTGGTTGGGGCATAGACTTGGATTACTGTGATATTCAATGGTTTGCCTCAGAAATGAGCAGAGATCATTCTGTCATTTTTGAGATTTCGCCCAAATACTGCGTTCCAGAGTCTTTTGTTGACTATGAGGGCTACTCCATTTCTTCTAAGGGATTCTTGCCCACCGTAGTAGATATAATGGTCATCTGAATTAAATTTACCCATTTTGGTCCATTTTAGTTCACCGATTCCTGAAATGTCGATGTACACTCTTGCCATCTCGTCTGACCACTTTCAGTTTACCTTAATTCATGGACTTAATGCTCCAGGTTCTTGTGAAATACCACACTGTGTATCTCTCATCTTTTCTCTTTTGAAATTAGGGCTTTCAGAACTAGAAGAAATCAGAACCATTTTGTTGTTGAGGTTTAGTTGAAAAGTTGTGTCCAGCTCTTTGCGACCAGAGCCACTTACAGATAGTGAAAAAAAAAAAGAAGAAATAAAAAACAGGATTTGGTATTTGAGCCTACAGCTTAAGATAACAGAAGGATGATCTGGGTTTGGAATGCTGGTCATAAAAACCAAGAGGAATGTATGTGAAGGGGACATGCTTACTGATCAAAATACTTTAAACTGAGGGAGAAAAAGGTATCAGATAAAACTTTATGAAATATATGAGTGAATAAAAAATTCTTATGTCTTGAACTACAAGTCTTCTTGTGAAAGAAGTTGTTTTAATTCAGAAAAATATCTTTATAAGCAGTTTGAGATTGAAGGTAGTCTTCTTTAGAAATATTAAGAATATAGTATGAGGCAAGGAGAAAAAATCAGCTAAAGCTTTTGTACACTGAGCTACTTAAGAACAAGAATCTGGGACATGGGGAAATTTGGGAAGAGAGTAGAAGGTAGGGAGGCAGCAACACATCAGGGTAGATGAAGGAAGCATGCTCTGAGTTCCTTTGGGCTGTTTCTGCCGTGCTCAGAAATGCCTTGTGTGAGAACTTGGCTTTAAACCTGGGTTATGTGATGTGACAAGGGGAAATGCAAACAAAACGGCAAGATGGTCCATAAACTGAGCAAAAGCTCATAGCCAGTCTCTCAGGCAAAGGACACAGGAAACAGACATACAAACACGGAGGCAGAGATGCTCAGGAGTCTGGGCCCCAGCTGATGCAGCAGAGAGGCAAGGCAGACCCGACATGACACGGGAAGAGGCAAATTCAGAGAGCTGGACACCTGTCGGGAGGGCGCTTGTCCAGCAGTGGGAGGATGCAACTGGTTTAAAAGAGAGCAGTCTTCCACAGGCAGCGAGGAGTTACCCATCACAAGCAAACAGCATGAAAATTAATGAACTTGAGGGTGAACAGGGTAGAAAACTTGGATAATGAAATAAAAAAATGGTAAAGATTGGTGCTTATATATATATATATATATATATATATATTGCTTTTTTCTATTGGTAGTCATCATTGAAGTATTTTACTTGCAATATCTCATTTAATTTTCACTATAATGTTTTCATTCCAATCCCAAAGAAAGGCAATGCCAAAGAATGCTCAGACTACCACACAATTGCACTCATCTCACACGCTAGTGAAGAAATGCTCAAAATTCTCGAAGCCAGGCTTCAAGTGTACCTGAACTGTGAACTCCCAGATATTCAAGCTGGATTTAGAAAAGGCAGAGGAATGAGAAATCAAATTGCCAACATTCATCGGATCATAGAGAAAGCAAGGAATTCCAGAAAAACATCTACTTCTACTTTATTGACTATGCCAAAGACTTTGACTGTGTGGATCACCACAAACTGTGGAAAATTCTTAAAGAGATAGGAATACCAGACCACCTGACCTGCCTCCTGAGAAATCTGTATGCAGGTCAGGAAGCAACAGTTAGAACTGGACATGGAACAACAGACTGGTTCCAAATCAGGAAAGGAGTACGTCAAGGCTGTATATTGTCACTCTGCTTATTTAACTTATATGCAGCGTAAATCATGAAAAATGCTGGGCTGGATGAAGCACAAGCTGGAATCAAGATTGCCAGGAGAAAGATCAATAACCTCATATGCAGATGACAACACCCTTATGGCAGAAAGTGAAGAAGAGCTAAAGAGCCTCTTGATGAAAGTGAAAGAGAAGAGTGAAAACACTGGCTTAAAGCTCAACATTCAGAAAACCAAGATCATGGCATCCGGTCCCATCACTTCATGGGAAATAGACAGGGAAACAGTGGAAACAGCGTCAGACTTTATCTTTTTGGGCTCCCAAATCACTGCAGATGGTGCCTGCAGCCATGAAATTGAAGATGCTTACTCTTTGGAAGAAAAGTTATGACCAACCTAGACGTATTAAACCTAGCGTATTAAAAAGCAGAGACATTACTTTGCCGACTAAGGTCCATCTAGTCAAGGCTATGGTTTTTCCTGTGGTCATGTATGGATGTGAGAGTTGGACTGTGAAGAAAGCTGAGCACTGAGGAATTGATGCTTTTGAACTGTGGTGTTGGAGAAGACTGTTGAGAGTCCCTTGGACTGCAAGGAGATCCAACCAGTCCATCCTAAAGGAAGTCAGTCCTGAATATTCATTGGAAGGACTGATGCTGAAGCTGAAACTCCAATACTTTGGCCACCTGATGCAATGAAGTGACTCATTTGAAAAGACCTTGATGCTGGGAAAGATTGAAGGCAGGAGGAGAAGGGGATGACAGAGGATGAGGTAGTTAGATGCTATCACCGACTCAGTGGACATGAGTTTGAGTAAACTCCCGGAGCTGGTGATGGACAGGGAGGCCTGGCGTGCTGCAGTCCTTGGGGTCACAAAGAATCGGACATGACTGAGTGACTCAACTGAACTGAACCCAGAGAGAATGGAATGAGAATCCAGACACAAGGAGTCTGCAATGGGGACCTACTCTAGGGCTCTAGAAAGAAAAAGAAAGTGAAGTCGCTCAGTCGTGTCCGACTCTTTGTGACCCCATGGACTGTAGCCTGCCAGGCTGCTCCATCCATGGAATTTTCCAGGCAAGAGTACTGGAATGTGGTGCCATCTCCTTCTCCAGGGGATCTTTCTGACCCAGGGCTTGAACTGGCATCTCCTGCACTGGCAGGTGGTTTCTTTACCACTGAGCCACCAGTGAAGCCCCCTTGTCTAAAACTTGGAAATGAATTGTCCAAGGAAAGACATGCGCTGACAAAAGACTTTATTGGGAAGTGCTATCTGGCAGAGAGCAGCAGGGTAAGGGAACCAGAGAGCTGTTCAGCCACAGACTGGCTCACAGTCTCAGGTTTTGTGGTGATGGGATTGTTTTCTGGGCTGTCTCTGGCCAGTTGTCTTGCTTGGCCCATGTTTGGCCTGACTCAGGGTCCCTCCTGCTGGCACATGCATCTCTCAGCCAAGATGGATTCCAGCATGAAGGATTTGGGGAGGTTGGTAGGACATATGGACTGCTGTCTCCTTCCTCCTTTTGTGAAAGTCCTTCAGTTATATCCGACTCTTTGCAACCCCACGGACTGTCATACAGTCCATGGAATTGTCCAGGCCAGAATACTAGAGTGGGTAGTCCTTACCTTCTCCAGGGGATCTTCCCAACCCAGGGATTGAACCCGGGTCTCCCACATTACAGGTAGATTCTTTACCAGTTGAGCCACAAGGGAAGCCCTCCTGTTGGCCCCTCCCAAATTCTCTGGGTTAGTTTTCAGCAGCAGCAGCAACGTGTTTCTTTACCAGGACTTCTTGGGAAACAGTTCATGCAAGTGGTTATTATTGTGACTGGCCAACATGGGCGGAACTTCAATCAACAGTTCCCTAAGACTTGGACTCACAGAAAATGTAGGTGGTATTTTTAAAAAGGCCTGATCCCCTCACACAAATATAGGGAACAAATCATGAGGACTTAAAACTCACCAGTCATCTGCTACAGGTGAAGGTCGTCTTATCCTAAAAGCATGATGTTTGGCAAGTCTTTGCACTTTGTAGGCAAATAACACCTCTGAAAAGACAAAGGAGACAGGGAAGAGCACTATCTCTTGGCATTTTTGCACAGTGAGGAATGAGCTTACTGTTTCCATAATAATGAAAATTGTGGGAACTTTGGAGGAAAGAGATGATGTAACCTTGGAGGTTGTGATAGTGAAGAAGAGGGTGCTGGACACAAACATGTGCCCCTGACATTAGGAGGGTAAACATATGCATCAAGCAGGGCACTTTCACTGGCAGTCAAGCAAAAGAGAGTAAATTGGCCCTTGTGACCGGAAAGCCCATGAGTGACCAGCTTCAGGCACCGCTGTAGTCAGGAGCTTGAATAAGACAATTATTCTTATTCTTATCAAAGGCCACTTTGATTTCCGTTCTTTCATCCCTTGGTTTTAGTACTGGCATCTGCAAATGACAGGTGGGAAGGCAACTGCCTATGATCTCAGATTTATAACCTAGGTGGAAAAGTGCCCTTTATCTCTCGCAGTCTTTATTTTTCAGTGCAAGCCAGATCTACTATTGGCCTTGATGGTCCCATGCGCTGCTCTGGAACCATCACCACTGCAAGATGGAACACATACTGTGGTAGACCCAGCCTGGGTCAGTCTTCCACCCAGCAATGGAGGCTGGGTTGAGGATGGTGGGTAAGAAGCAGTTGCACAAAAGGAAATAGGGCCCCTGGACGTAGTGATGTCCACTGTAGCACATTTTGAACTTTCATAGAGAAGTCTGGTCCAGTAGCTGATGATGTCAGGAAAGAAGACAGAACATTCCTGGGAAAAGCATTGTAGTAATACTGTCAGAGCTGATCCCGGTGAGGAGGAAAAAGGGAACTAGGGCCCCACACTGGGGCCATGAAACTTGCTCCAGGTTGAATTCTGACTTTAAAAACACATATAACCCCTGGACCCCAAGGATGAGAGCCTAAGAGTGGAGTGAGTTTGTGGAAATAGTGATGGCAAAGCTAAGGTTCAGAATAAACTTATCTTTAAAGAAGGAGACATTCAAAGAAGGACAATACAAATCTTTAGGCCGTGTTTAGTGAAAGAAAAGCAGTGCAGGCGTAGACTCTTTGATTGGGCAAAAGGAAATAATGTTAGATAAGAAGGCAGAGAAAATCAAATAGGAGTTGAAAATAAAATTCTTCTCTCAAGGATATTAAACCAGAATGAGAAAAACAATATGTAGAGGTTTGAAGTCTATGGATATGATAGCCAACTCAGTCATTACTTCCTCCTTCTTTGTTGGCAGATGGCTGGTTTTTAAAGTGTTAACACCCCTTCACATCTGAGCGATAAATTCTGAGTTGTCCAGGATGGTTGTGTGGTTCTACGCCCTTCATCACTGATTGTTCTGAGGATGGGCAATAGACTTGTGACTAACGATATGCGAGGACTGTTCTGTTAAGATTTCTGAAAAAGTGTCCTTGCTTCACCATTGTGTTTGCCTGGTATAGTAGAAATGCAAAAGCCATCTTCTGACCACGAAGGAGCTGAATCGACAATCTGAGGATGGCAGAGTAGAAGGGCAGAGAGGTATCCTTGACGAGGTCATTGAACTACTCAAGCAAGCAGTCCCGAAGTCTCTCTGCCTAGCACTTCTCCTTTTATGAGGTAATCTATTTTCCTTATTGTTTACCCCAGTTGAAACCTAGATTTTCTGCTCGCTGCAGCCCAAGGCAGTTCTGACCAGCTTAGAGCTCAAGGGAGATGAGGAGATTAGATTAGAAGGGGACAAGAAGCAGGATTCAAATGGGTCCAAGTATCTGACCCAATGACTCATATCCCGAGGTGTGGAAAGAACTTTCCGGTGGGATTGGGAGACACTGTCAGTAAGTTTTAAGTAATTGTGGAGAATAGAAGGTGGTGCCAGGATCAGGAACTGCACAGAGATTATTCTCATTTTCATAAAGGAGAAAAAAGATAGTTTGTGGAAACTCCAGACAAATGATTTTGAGGTAGATCCTTGACAACAGAATGGATTAAGGAGCAGATGGTGGGTGAGCATTTAGGAAGGAATGCAATGGTCAGTGGAGAATAAAATGACTCACTGAGCACAAGTTATTCCAAACTAACCTCATTTCCTCTTTTGATAAGGTTACTATGTTTGCGCATCAGGTGTATGTGCTAAACATTGCAGGTCTCGATTTCAGCTTAGGGTTAACAGCTTCTCTCATGGTTTCCTTGTGGCTGAGATGGTGAAATGTGGGTTGGATGAGAGTCGTGGTTTTGTGTATTTGCAGCTGGCTCAACAGCTGAATCCAAAGTGTTGACTATTGGATGGATGTCACAGGCCATGTGCTGAACGCGGCTGGGGTGGTAGAGAGAAGTCACAAATTGATCTGAACTTGGCTGAGGGGGAGAGTCTGACACTGTGTGAGAAAGCCTGAAGGGGCCAGGACAAGTTCCAGCAAACCCTGAGCCTGCTGCCCAGAGAGACTGGGTGAAGGGGAGAGGATCAGATGGATCCAGGATGCAGCAGAAATAAAAAGAAGGGTCATCAAGAAGACCTGGAGAGGTGAATACAGACAAGGAGGCAGGTTTCAGGGTGAGCAGCAAGAGGTGGAGGCAGCTGCGTAGACGGGGAGCCCGAGGCGGCCGCACGGGTGGGTGTGTAGGGAGCCCTGCTCAAGCTCCATCTCCTTACTGCCTGGAGGGGCTGTGTTCCACTCACGGCGCTGGGTGTCAGCCTTCGGAGAGGTTTCTTGCAGAGTGCCAAGGTCTCCCTTGATCCTGTCTGATTTATCATTAGATGAAAACTCAGGAGGCGTACTGATCAAAGGTGTAGATGTCACAAATCTGGGAGGGAGAGTTAATACCAGAGGTGGCAGGATGAGGACCCCGAGTGGTCCTGACAAGTTGGAATGCTGGGTCAGAAACAGTAAGACACAATTTAACAGGCCTCCATGTCAAGTCTGGCCTTTATGTGGGGGAAAAAAATAATAAAATGGCAAATACACAGAGTGGGGGAGACTGCCTTGGCAGGAAATCACGTGAAAAATATCTGAGGCTTTTGAATGACCACCAGCTCAGAATAAGCCAACAGTGTGATATGATTGCTAGCAGCCACACGGCAGGAGACAGAAGGATGGATAGAGATCCAGTCCTCTGGGCTGGGGGGTGGTAGGGCATTCTCTCTATATACTCTTGGTCAGACTCACCTGGAGTATCCTGTCTAGTCTGGGGCACCAGATTTTGAGAACTGCATGGATAAATTAGAGTGTCCTCAGAGACTAGCTAGGACTTCCCTGATAGCTGAGTGGTAAAGAATCTGTGTGCAGTGCAGGAGATAAAGAAATGTGGGTTTGATCCCTGGATCGGGAAGATCCCCAGAGCAGGCAATGGCAACCCACTCCAGTATTCTTGTCTGGAGAATCCCATTAACAGAGGAGGCTGGTGGGCTACAGTCCATGGGGCCGCAAAGAGTCAAACATGACTGAGCATGCAGGCACAGAGATTAGCTAGGGTGGAGAAAGTTCCAGAAATTATTTGATGAGAGGAGAATTTGAAGGATGGGCAAGCATTCTGCCTGGAGAAGCAAACACAAGAGGAACTCTGAGAGGGATGCACGTCACCGAGGAGGAAGCGGGTCCCTTCTCTGAGGTAGGGCTGACACCCAATGGAGAAGGTATGGGGAAGCCAATACTTCTCTATATGGAACCTATACTTTCATATAGAGCAGACTTTCCTGATCATTGGAGTCAAGAGAAATCATGACCGACCACTGATGGATTTCCCAAACACGAGCTCATTTGTGAGGTGGGCCATCGTCTCCACGTCATAGATCAGATAATCGTTCAAAATGATTAAGAAATTGTATGTGACGTATCCCCAGTGCCTAGAACGTTCTTTGGTACGTATCTGTCCAATGAGTGCAGTTTGAGAGAGGGTGAATGCCTTTCTAGAGGTCACACAGATGAACATCTCGCTCCACGACAGGCCCTGGAGCGGCTCTCAGATGCCCTGGGCTGCCCTTGGAGAGTGGAGCTTGACGTGAGCACGGGCAGGCACGCGTTAGAGGCTTCTGGCTTGCGGTGATGGGGGAGCAGGGGGCCTGAAAACCCCTTCCAATTTAGAAGTTTCACTCAGAGTGTTCTAATCCAAAGAACCCCACACTGCTGCTTGAGAGCACGCGTGGGGCGTGGGATCTGTCTTCACGCGTGCCCTGCCAGCCACTGTGGTCGATGGGATCTCCCCTGGGATCCTCTCAGTTCTCCCCCCAAAGATCTCCATCTTGGGTGCACATATCTGGTGCTTCTATATCCGGACACCCAGGGCAACATTTACACATGCAGAGCTCCAGGATGATAAAATTTCAGCTCACGGAGCTGCCCGGGATCTGCTTTTGACATCTGTGCTTGTTGCCAGCTTGCATCATAAGTGTGAGCCCTCCCTCCTGCTTTGGCGCAGGTGGAAACTCCCTTTCTGCAGAATGTGAATTTGCAGAAACTGAGGCGTGATCCTCTGAAGCGAGGGGTTTCCCAGGTGGCCCAGCAGTCAAGAATTCGCCTGCCAAGTCAGGAGATGCAAGAGACTTGGATTCAGTCCCTGGGTTGGGAAGATCCCCTGGAGGAGGGCATGGTAACCCACTCCAGTATTCTTGCCTGGAGAATCCCATGGACAGAGGAGCCTGGTGGGCCATGGTCCATGGGGGTAGCAAAGTGTTGGACACGACTGAGTGACTGGGCACACACCCATCTGAAGTGAATTCAAATCTAGGCACCTTCTTTACAGACCTCTCAGGACAAACCAAGAAAGGTGTTTTTCTCTCTTCCTTTAGGGATAAATTATGGTATACCTAGAGGGTCTTCACCCCCTTTCCTTGCAATGGGGATGAAGCGATTGGGGCGAAGGTCACAAAATGGACATCAGTGTATGTTTGGGTTAAGTTCTTTTTCTTTCAAGAGAAGAGCAAAAGAAGTCTCGGGTGTGTCAAGGGACCTGGTTAACACTCCTGACTGGTGGGGGCTCTGGGTGTACCCTCCGCTGGGTGGTGCCCGCCATCTCCACTAGGTGGAGAAAAGGAGCGGTGGCGAGATGTACAAAACCCCAAATCAAAACCACAGTCCAAAGAGCAAAATCCAATTCTAAATGGAACTTGAAAACTTGAGAAGTAATTTAAGGGAACCACATTAAATACGAGAATGTTTAATGGGGCCCATGTGTCGTGAGCAGAGAAAACAGAGGGCGAGAAATGGGACAGAGGAAACCAGGGAGACAATATGTCTGTGCGACTTGTTCTAATTAGGGGCACAGAGCTGCTGAGCATCATTCATTATAATTTGGTTAAATCTTCAGCCAGGGCCGAGGCACCTCTGCTGACTGGTGTGAAACAAAGGGCTCGGTGGGAAACAGGGTGAGCGCCTCTCCGTTGGAGGTTAACGCCAGTCACTGGGGAGGGCCCCGGGCTGTACATCACTCTCCTGCCAGCTCTTCTTTATGACTGCAGCGCCCGGCTCCAGCTAGCAGATGTCTGCACATTTCGGGGAGGAGAAGGGAGGGGCGCAGGGGGAGGGCCGGGGGGCCCCTGGCGCTCATTGTCTCCAACGTGTCTGTCGCTTAATTCAGTATCTCTGTCTGCCGCTGGAGCAGGGTGGGAAGAGTTCAAAGGGGGAATCAAAACAATCCGTAGATCAGAGCTCGGGAGTGAGCTGTGTTGGCACCCAGGAATCACCGGGCACTCCTCCGGCTCTGCTTTGAAATGTGGAGGCCGGCAGTGATTCAGGGGGCCCCCACAGCAGCAGCACGTGGAACGCTTCGTGGCGGGGGGGGGGGGGGGGGTTTTGTTGTTGTTGTTGTTTTTTTAAAGGAGAAGGGAGCCAGAGGCTTCAGGGGAAGTGGGTGGTATGGGGTCAGGTTCAGGTTTGTCCCAGGCCACAGGCATTTCAGTTCAGAACTAAGGGTGATGTAGGGATGATAAGAACGACCTGAGATGAAGCTGACACCCCACCCCCGCAAAACACATTCTTTGGGCTTTGGACTCTGCAGCTCAAATGCATGTGGCTTGGGTGCTTCGTCCAGGCCTCTTGCCAAGCTCTCAAACTTGGGAGGGTGCCATTTGTTTGTTTTAGACCTTTGCTTTGTATCCCATGGCCCAGCCAACCGGCTGGCTTGCTGTGGCAAAGACAGGGCCTGTGCTAGCCTCTGGGGCATCTTCACAGCAGTGTTCCCTGGAGATAACGGTGGAGCTTGGCCAGCCTGTGGGTGGTTTCCTTTGACCCGACAGAGCCTGGAGCTGGGCACACAGCTTGTCAATGGAGACACAGGTTGAGTTTCTCCACAGGCTTAACCCTTGGTGTCTGAGTGCCAAGTGTACATGTTAAGCACCAGCCTGGGCATGGACAGCCCACCAGTTCAGCACCTATGCCAGCCACACTCGTGTGGCTGGGCCCTAGATTCCTTCCCGCTGTTAGGTCCTGTGCTGGTCCTCGACTGACCAAGATACATTCTGGTGAGAAAGAGCTGCTTTATCTCCACTCTCACATGGTCCACCTCAAAGTAGATGCTATTGACCTGGGTGGGGACCAAGGCAAAGAGTGATGGAGTCGAGGTGGCTTGGCCCTGACTGCTAAACAGCAAAGGCACAATAACTCCGAAGGGTGGAATAAACACTCCCTTCCGTGTTTCCGCCTCCCTGGGTGGGCTGGATGCCTCTGCTTCTGCTCACTTGTCCAACGTTCCCACCAAACTGTTAACTCTGCAAAGGCAGGGCCTGGGTAGCTCCTGTTCACTTGTATAACCTGGTACCCTCTGCAGTGCCAGATTCAATAAATTCCCACCTCTCCACATGCAAGGGAAAGCACATTCTACTACCTGGCTCTGATTTAGCTGAATAATCATAATTTAATTCAGTGGCCATTTATTGAGCATCTGCTATGTGCTATCTGCCAAGGACATAGAGGTGATTAAAAAGAGTTCCTGATCCTTAAGAATTCACATTTGGGGATAAAGTGAGATGAGGCCCCTGTGGAGCGCGCAGACAAGGATGCTGCTCGATCCCAGCATGCTTATAGGCCCCAGCGGAGGGCATGGCCCAGTGTGAGACAGCCCCACCGCAGCAGGGTTCAAGCAGGCAGAGGCGCCTTGTCTGGAAAACAGTGCTCAGTATCATGTTGCAGTCGGCCCAATGCTGAGAACCCCAAAGTCCTGATGATAAGATGTGTCTGCTTTCTCTGAAGATTCTCAAAGGTCCTCATCTGTTAACCCAGCCTCCAAAACCATTCTAGTTCTTGAAATACAACACCAGGACATAACCCCGCAGGCTGCTGGATTAGCGAATAAGCCCGATATACGGGTGTCTTTGGGGCAATAAACAGAGTAGATGTTTTACTGCCTCCTCCACCGGGTGTGTCAACAGAAAGACCATCACTAACACATCTTTCGCATCTCAAAGGTTGGTCCCGTCTTGGGCTTCCGTGAAGGAATGACACGGGAAAAAGAGTGGACAAACCGCATATGCTCCCACGACCACACCAAGAACCTGAGGGGCCAAGGATCAGCAGTTTCTCGGCTTCAGAGTCTTCTCCTCTGTAAAGAGAGGAGACAGGGTCGGTCAGGAAGCTTCCTTGGAGGAAGGAAAGGGTTGACCTGTGTCATGGCTGAAGTGTTCTGGTTGCATGATGAGTCAGGGCAGCCGACATGTGTAGACAAACCCACTCAGAGGCTTTCCTGCCCCTTTTGCTGCCTGCAGACAATCACGTGCAACCCTCACCTGGTCTGATCGCATTGTCTCACACCATGGGCTGGAGGGATACGTCCCCGTGGTCTTCTGACATGTACCTGGCATCTGCTGTATGTTTGGCACAAGGCTGGCCACGGAGGAACCAAACACGGAGAGGCTATGGTTTCTATCCTGTACAGGCTCATACGCCTGGGAATGAGACTGTGACGTCAACTGATAAGCAAGAACTTTCACACATTTGCATTTTATTTGCTGCATCTCTTTGTGAATTTCTTGAGGATAGACAAGGCTTAAAAGAACTAAGAACTCCGGCTCCAAAGGCAGGCTGTCTGGTCTCTCTCCCAGCATCACTTCGTGTCGCTGAATGAGCTTGGGCAAAACACATTCATCTCTCTAAGCCTCGGTTCCTTCGATCATAAATCGGGCCTGATAACAATGTCCTCCTCAAAGGGCTGATCTAAACAGTAAGTGCGATAATGCATGAAAGATACCTAGTATGCAATATATGTTCCACAAATGTTGACAAATATTATTTTCCAATTTCTTCCATCTCTCTTTTGCAGCACCTCCAAAAGTTCTCTGCAACTAAATGTTAGAGGCGTGATTTCAGTTTGGAAAGACACTGAGAGCCCTGGAATTCTGGTTGTTCTTTTTGTTTTAGTTACTAAGTCAAGTAGGACTCCTTTATGACCCCATGGACTGTAGACCATCTGTCCATGGGATTTTCCAGGCACGAATACTGGAGTGGGTTGCCATTTCCTTCTCCAGGAGATCTTCCTGGCCCAGAGATCCAACCTACATCTCCTGCATTAGCAGGCGGATTCTTTCTCACTGAGCCACGTGGGAAGCCTGGAATTCTGATAGCACTTGGAAATTATACTGCACCATCTCGGATCATAACTGCATAGTAATTCTGCAGACATTTTTTGAGTGCCTAGTCAGACTCTATGCTACACAATGTAAGGCAGACAAGAGAACACACCCAGACATGTGGTTGCTTACTCTTAAGAAGCTCAGATTTCAGAAGGGGAGTCATGTGAGCAAAGAGATTTAATGTCCTGGAGCAGCTGCTATGATGACGATCCATGTGGCCGTGGTTGGAGATGCAAGGGGAGAGTGATCAACCTGCTGGGGTGGGTCAGACAGGGCTTCTCGGCGCAGGAGACTCTGAGCTGCATCCTGGAGACTGAGGAGGAGTTGGCTGGTTTTGTGCCTGGAGTCATCCAGAGAGTAGGAAGTTCCCCGCTCC
This sequence comes from Madoqua kirkii, assembly GCA_006408675.1. Lineage (NCBI taxonomy): Eukaryota > Metazoa > Chordata > Mammalia > Artiodactyla > Bovidae > Madoqua > Madoqua kirkii. The sequence continues at coordinate 69,442 of SJYC01048083.1, read as the reverse complement.
CACGCCTGTCTTCCAGCCATGATGGCCAGGAAGCAGCGCCCAGTAGTATAAAGACCCAGGGGAGCTGGATCCTGCCTTGAGCTCTGATAGTGACTTCCTGTGCGGCTTTGAGCAAGTCACTTCCCTCTCTGGGCCTGAGGTAGCTTGCCGGCCTAGCTGGCAGGAACCTCTCAGATTGGATTCACTTATCTGGCATCCAAGAAATATTGTGTCCAACAAGTGCCAGTCATGGTTAAATGCCGGAGAACCAATGGTGAGCTGGCTACCATTATTGGTGGCTGAGAACTTAATCCTGCGGGGAAAATTTGGAGAAACTGTAAAACAGAAGCACAGAGTTATCCTCCCCAAGGGGCAAGGGCGCTGGAGCGTTAATATGCAAACTCCCATCAGTCGGCCGTTGAGAGCTGTGGGTGTGAGGTGCAGTGTGTACAGTAATGAAACCCTGTGTCCTACACACAATCGGAATGATGTTCCAAGACTGGAGGATGTCAGTGAGGTGCTGTGATACATGCAGTGAAGGGAAGGAACATGACGATGAGAAGGGGAAGTCTTGGTAAGTGCTAAATCCTATCCAAGGGTAAGAAATCTTACTGTCACCAACTACATTCTTGAACTTGACTTTCCTTGAGCGCTCCTTGGTGTAAGTGGCCTGTGTGTTTAGATCTGTGGTTCCTAACTGAGAGTGATCTTGTCCTCCAGGGAACATTTGCCAACTCCTGGAGACTTTTTCGATGGTCAGGAGGCAAGGGTAGGGATGCTACTGGCCTCCTATTATGTGAGGCCAGTGATGCTGCTAACATCCTGAATGCACAAGACATCTCCCGCAACCAAGAGTCATCTCCACAAACGTCAACAGTGGCCAAGACTTGGTTTAGGGCTGCAGTTTCCCAGTTGTAACTTATTCTGGTCCACCAGGCAGACGAGAGAGTTGCCTATAATCGTGAGGAGAGGGAGAGAGGGACAAGGAAATTAGGGAGAGTGACCTGTCTGTGGATGCAGGAGGAAGAGTACATTTCTGCTCCCAGTGCAGCCTGCTTACCCTGTGATCTTACTGTGGGAAACCTGTCGTATCTGGAGGAGGAACTGAGTTTCCACTTCTCCTTTGTCACCTGGGTCCTGTGATTCCTGAGTGTGTGACCAAGAGTGACTGAAAGGGAAAGGGAAGTGTGCGTGATTACCCACGGAGCCAAATGGCTAGGAAACGCTTTCCGAGCATGGAAGCAAAGGTGAATTTTGCTGGCAGCTTGGAGCGCGTTGCCATGGGGGCTGAAAGCCCCAAGCGGTTAGGTATAGAAGAGGCACTCAACAAGGGCCCAAAGCTTCCAGGCAACAGAGTTTGGGGGCAGAGAGTACAGATCCGGGGCCATTTTCTGGGGCCGAGTCCCTGTGTTAGTAAATTTCCCCTCTCCACTCCCTCCCACTTAGCCATTATAACTCTGAGCAAGTCACTCAATTTCTCTGAACTGCAGTTTGTTCTCATCTAGAAAATGGTAGTCATGGGGTTACGGTTGAATATAGAGGAGATAATCCATTGTGTGTGTCTGGTTTTAGGATACATACATGTTAGCCACCAGTCTCTTGGCAAAGTTGAGACTTGGCACGAGCTTGTCACAAAAGAAATTGTTATTAAATTGCACTGAGGTCCTCAGGATTGTCAGGAAACACGACAAACCATCTGAAAGTAGAATGATCTCTCTTGATTCTCTCTTTTGCAAATGTCTGGCTCTCAGGCACCCTCGAGAAGGGCCTCGGAGATTTCTTATCAAAGGAGGAGAGGGAAGGTGGCGCTCTGAGGCCCTGCCTGGCTTTCGCGGGATGCTCCAGTTTGTAATCAGGCCCCGTGTTGTGAGGAAGCCCAGGCCTCATCTCAGCAGACTCAGGTTTTCCACCAAAGAACCAGAAGACAAGAGCTTGAAATGAGGGCTCTCTGTGGAGGAAGGAGAGGGCAGAGTTAAGTGCAAAGATCTTACCACGAACACACACAGTATCTCTGAAGTCTCATTTATTTCCTTAAAGATCAGTGTGAGGTTTTCACTGGACTCCATGATAAACCTCTTTTAACAGAAAAACAGTGTCGAATGGCACACCCTCTCAGCTGCGCCCTGGTTGCTCTGTGGTTTAACGCCTCCTGGCTCACTGGTGTGCACCTGGGGGCTCCACACGCAGCGGAGTGCCTCGCACATGCCCCTTCTCCTGTTTCACTTTCCCGCCACATCCTCGCCCTCCTTCCCCCTTGCTGGACCTTTCTGGTCTTCCCCATCCCTGGCAGCAGCAGGGGGCACTATTAGGTGTTGCTTAGCCTTCACTGTGCTGGTGGGGTTCAGAGCTGGGGAGGGAAGTTGCTGCCCCACCTGGGGGTGGCCTCTCTCCCCGCCTCACTCCCCTTCCCCTGGATCGGTATGCCCAGCGTGATGCTGCGCCCTGGGCACGCTGCGGGGAGCGGGGCGGGCATGTCCTGTCCTTGTGGAGCTTGCAGTGGGGCAGCAGGCAGGCAGATGTCAGCTGCCTAATCACAGAGACAGCGCCCAGGGGAGAGGGGCTTGCATGGTGTGAACAGGCATGAGGCAGAGATGCCTGACATTGCCAAGTGCCAGGGAAGGGTGCCCGGGAGAGTGCCTTCTAAACTGAGAGCTGCAGGCTCTGGAGGAAGGAGAGGGAAGTTCTGGGTGGAGGAACAGTGTGACCAAGGCCGTGCAGGAGAGAACGCGGAGCCTTTCTGGATCTGAAGGAAGCTCAGCCTGTCTGGACGTGAGCAGGACAATGGCCAGAGATGAAGGTGGACACCAGGAAGTTCCTCAGAGCCCTCCGTAAGTCAAGTAAACAGTTTGGGCTTTAATGGAGGCCATGAAGAGTCACCAGAGACAGTGTGTGTGTCTATGTGTGTGTGTTTGTGTGAACAGGTATGTGTGTGTGTGAGTGAGTGAGAGAGAGAGAGACAAAGAGAGAGGGGTAACAGAGAGAGCCTCTTCTGGTACGACCCCTGGAGCGCTGTGGTCCAAGTGGGACTCTCCTGACCAGTGGGAACATAATGAAAAAATAAAAAGTCTGGTATTTCATCATTGTTGCTGGATGCTATTAAGGGCAACACAGTGAGTCAGGGAACAAATGCGGATGAATCAGTAGGGGTGTGCGGAAAACACCACGGTTTGGGGCGACAGGGTCAATGGTCTTTAGACGCTTCCTGTGGTGAACTGAGTACTCCCTGGGCACTGATCATTCAGGGGCCTTTGGGGATGACTCAGAATTGCCCAGGCTCCCCTGACCAGCCTCTGGAACTGTGGCAGGATGAAGAGACTTGAGCTAAAGATACGGGGTCCACAGGGAACTGGTTCAGACCAGACAGTGGCCCTTCCAAGCCTGGGGGGCTTTGATGTCACGGTTCAGCCTCCCAGTGGTGTCCAACTCTTTGTGACCCCATGGACTGCAGCACACCAGGCCTCCCTGTCCCCCACCAACTCCCAAAGTTTCACATCCATTGTGTTAGTAATGCCATCCGGCCATCTCATCCTCTGATGCCCTCTTCTTCTGCTCTCAATCTTTCCCAGCATCAGGGACTTTTCCAGTGACTCAGCTGTTCACATCAGTCATCTGGGGGGCTTACCCATCACCGAACAGTTAGCGGAGGGAAATGGTGGGGACAGTGTGCAGCGAGGTGTGGGTGGCATGGAGAGGCAGGGGGGCCACTCCCCTCTCTGAGATTCCCAGGGGTGGCCTTCTAGGTGTGTTAGCTGTGGAAAAGGGACAGCCTTCCACAACCTGACAGGTGTTTCCTAGCTAAGCCAGTGTCAGGCACTGGTTCATCTATTCATTTCTTATCCCTACTCTTCATCTGAAAAGGCTGGGGCTCCGATAGACTGAGATGGGAGTGGGTAAGTTTTAAATGAGCAGGCAAGTTAGGAAAGATACACAGCTTGAGACTGCTGTGGGAGCCTTGGGCGTTGCTGTAAGGCCATAAGACAATGTTCCTTCCTTCATTCAAAAACTACATCCAGTGCTGTGGCAGATGGCATTCTCCCAAAACGGCCACAGAACATGTGGGCCTCTCCCAAAAGGCCCATACGTTCTTCCAGAATATTGAGCTTCTCACCAAAAGACAGAGTCTATGTCCCCTACCCTTGAGCCTTTCCAAGTGCCTAAATAATAGAATGGACTTCCCTGGTGACTCAGTGGTAAAGAACCCACCTGCAATGCAGGAGACGTAGGTTTGATCCCTGAGTCAGGAAAATCCTCTGGAGAAGGACACGGCAACCCATTCCAGTATTCTTGCTTAGAGAATCCCACGGACAGAGGAGCCTGGTGGGCTAAGTCCGTGGGGTCACAAAGAGTCGGACATGACTGACAAGACTGCAGCAACTTAGCAGGCATGCAATTAATAGAATATAGAGGAAGGGGAGGGAATTTCTTGATAGCTCAGTTAGTAAAGAATCTACCTGCAATGCAGGAGACTCCAGTTCGATCTCTGGGTTGGGAAGATCCCCTGGAGAAGGTAACGGTGACCCACTCCACTTTTCTGGCCTGGAGAATTCCATGGCATAGTCCATGGGGTCACAGAGAGTCGGACATGGCTGAGCGGCTTTCACTTTCTTGAGAGGGAGGAAGAGGTGTTGTTAGCCTGGGTCGTGAAAGGCAACATGGGTCTGCCTGGCACTCTTGGGATGCTCCAACTTGGAGTCCGGGCACCATGCTGCATAGAAACTTAGGCCACACGGAGAGGCCACGTGGGAATGCCACGGCTGACAGCGTCACTGCGATGCTAGCTGGCAGACAGCATCAGCCGCTGGGGCTGTGAGCGAGTGAGCAAGTCTGCATGTGCTTCTGGGCACCAGCCCTGGAGCCGCTCCAGCCGACACCGAGTGGAGCAGGGAGAACTGCCCTTCCTGAGTCCCGACCAATTGCAAGTTTGTAAGCAAAATACACATCATTGTTGTTTCAAGACACTAAACGTTAATTTATTAACTGGGGAAAACCACCTGCTACAAAATATCTGAGAATGACAGCTAACATTTGTAAAAGCACATTGGAGTTTACAAAAGATATTTACAAAGTGATCTCAGCCAGACCTCTAAAGGGCCCTGAGAGGCAGGAGTTGGGTCAGTTTCATGGGAGAGAAGCCGAGACTTGAGGGAATGGCTCAGAGGCAGGTGTCTAGTAGCAAGCAAAGGAGCCAAGGGCTGCCCAGGTTCCCAGCGTGTCCTGGTGCCTGTGACCAAGGCCCAGTCCTAGGGACTGTGGGGACTACTGAGATGGAGCAAACAAGAGCCTGGCACGAAAGCATCTTCCGCATGGTGGAGGTGAGCTAAGCCCAGGAGTGCCCGCACCGCACTGCAGGGTACGAAGTGCTAGGCGCCCAGTAGTGAATTCATTCATTCATTCATTCAAATAAGAATAGTTGAGCCCCTGTCATGTACCAGGTTCAAATCCCCGCCCTTCTGGATTTTCACTCTAGTGAGATTTCGATAGATTACTGCCATGGACTGAATTATATCCCCTTCAGTTGAAGTCTTAACTCCTAGTACCTTAGAAGGAGACTGTATTTGTAGATAGGGGCCCCAAAGAGGTGATTAAGATAAGATGAGGTCATAGAGGTGGATACTAACCTACAAGCCAAGGAGAGAGGTCTCCGAGGAACCCAGCCCTGGCAAAATACCTTGATTTTGTGTTTTCTTGTAGACTTGTAGCCTCTAGGACTGCGAGGAAATAGATTTCTGTCGTTTAAGCCACCAGACTCTGGTTCTTTGTTATGGCCGCCCTGACAAACTCTTACAGTTGCTTATGGAATTGGTAATGGGTTGGACTACTTCTTCCAGAACAATAGGGGAGGTGAATTTGTATTTTTTTTTAAAAGGAGGGGTCTGAAGATACTACACTGGGGTAAGGGCAGGGTTGGGGGAGTTAGCAAGAGGTAGGGGGTGAGGTGGTTTACAGAATTAGGGGCCACAAAAATCACAACTTTATATAATCCTGTTGTGTAATTCTTTTCGAGTAGAGGTGGGGATGTTCCGAAATTATGCCAGCCCCTCCCAAACCTACCCCCAGCCTCCGCAAATCACCTTGGCTCAGCCATCATTATTTAGGGGACAGACACATGCAAAGTCCCCTCCCCCATCTTACAGAAATTAGCAAGTGGACACCCATTGTTCTGGGACAGGGCAAAAAAAGGACCTGGGGTTTCTTTTATGCAGATCTGATTGCTGAGAGAAGGTAGATTAATTTTCTAAGACGCCCATGGCATTCTGAGAAGAGAAAGGACTGTTATGCCATCCCGTTTCCTTAAATTCAAAGTAAAGTGGTTCTAACCAAGTCCAATGTCCAGAGAAGTGACAAGATCTCTAAACAAAACCTTTCTAAGAAAACAGAGAGTCTATCCCGGGCCTTAGGCCACCTTGGCTTCAGAGTTCTTGCAGAGGGCCCATCCCCAGAGCTTGTGGCCTGCACTGATCCAGCTTCCCCAGTGCAGGGAGTGGCTGACTCAGCAAGGTGGGCTGTGGAGGGAGTGAGTGTGAAGTGTGAAGAATTGTCTTGGAGGTCACGCAGACATCATGGTGGTGTGGGCAGGGGCCTAGACCAGCAAGCACATCACACTCACCATGGACCCATCCTTAGTGATCACACCCTGGGGCAGAAGAAGCTAACAGTGAGGGCTCCTCTGCTGGAAAATTTAGATGGGGACTGTGTCCTCTGGGCTGAGTAAATTCAGGGTTCTCAGGAAACTCGGGGCTCAGGTGTCAAGAGATGCTAAACTCTTTCTGTTGAGGCAACAATAGCTTGAGCTACTCATTGCAAAAGCAGAATAAAATAAAACAAGCGACTGTGAGACCCCTGGACCTTGATTATGTGGAGAAAGACATAGCTATACACAGGTCAGGACTGGGGGTGACTGCTGGCTCTCCTGCTCCTGGAGAACACTCCCCTCTGCCACCGCCTTTGTTTTATAGAGGACATTAAGGTGAGCTCTAGGTGATTTTCACTGGAGTGGAGGCTCCTGGCAGGCAGGGTGATGCCTCGCTCATGTGAGCAGCCCCCAGAGCCCATGCACTTAGTAGGGGCTGGGGCCTGCTGCCCAAATGACCTTGATGAATCCCCTGACCAGGCTGTCTCATCTTGAAATGGCTTTCTTGTTCCCCAAGGCCGAGCCGAGGCTCACTTTACAGAGTAATTCTCAGACTCTCCCGCCAAGGACTTCCTTTCCTGGATACTCTCTCCCGGAGGCACGGCAGCACTGCGAGCAGAAAGCCAGGTGGTGAAAACACTCTTTGCCATGGGTGTGTATTTCAGTGCTGGCTTAAATTCTTTTTTGTCACAGCCTGATTCCTCTGTCAGCAAGTCCCCTGGACCCAGGTTAGGTCTCTGTGTGTAGAAGGTAGGAGCTGGCGGGAAGTGGGGTCTGTTGTTTTTTTTTTTTTTTTCTTCCCTTGTCAGAGTTAGGACACTGGGAATCACCTTCACATTTCCTAGAGCTCAGGGCTTATTCAGACAAACCTGAGTGTTGCCAGGATGTGAGCAAAGAAGGAAAGCAATGGTCTCGGGGTCGGACGGGCCAAGACCATCTGGCCTTGTGAGTGACGTTCTTGCCGGGGGTGGTGTTTGTTATCTCAGAGTTTTCCATTATTTTTATATGCTCTCTTGAGATGCGATTTTAACCAGCACAGCCTCAAAAGAGGGGGTGAATTTCATCTACGATTGATAAGTTGTACCTCATTTCCTAGAGTTAGCATTCTTCTCCCTCTGGGATATTACATGGTGATGCTGGGGGCTCCCTGACCCTCACACCCTCCCCACCTCTTTACTCAGTCTTTATCTGGTCTGCATGGAGCTGGGAGAAGGGGTGTCTTAGCCCCTGCTTTTGATACACACCACCTCATCGAGCTCCCTAAACAGTTTATGCTCTAGGCAGGGTTTTTACAGAGGAGAGGGAAGGAGGTTAAACACCACGCCCAAGGTCATATGGGGGCTCTGTAGCCACCTGGATGTGTCGGGTTGAGGAGCCTGGGTTCAAGCTGAAGTGATCCCGACTCCACGTGCCAAACTCCTCAGCCCCACTGCCTGGCGGGCCATCGGAGGTGACTGTATGTACCCTCAGCTGGGGCCCTGTCTAGGTGGGAGGCATCCTGCAAGGAAGAGGAGATCCACTGCTCCAGGCCCTTGACTCCGACTGGAAGGGACACCCCTCCACACCTGTCTGCAGAGCAGAGTGTGCCTGGTTTCTCTTGCAGCCTGTTCCAGACCCGGTCCCACCCCTCTCACCGGTACAGACGGCCTGGTTGTCAGAGGATACACAGGAGAGGAGAAAGAACGGCCTCTGTGCCCCTTCACCCCCAGAGTCTGGGGCTGGGGCTGCCGGGCACTGCTCACCTGGGCACACCTGGAGGCAGTCTCTCCTCCCCAGCTCCTTTCTCTGAGTGGCCCCCAGCCCTGATGCTCTCCTCTCCAGGGATGGGAAGCCCAGATGGAGACCGGAAGGCGAGCAACGTCCCAGCTGCGCCTGTCTGCTCTCCCCTGGAAATCGGTCTTCTTTTATTCGAGCACGCTGGACGATCCGACACGGCCTGTGTGTGGCTCCTTGAATGCGGAGAAAGCGTGCCAGACAGACGGAGAGCCTCCCCCTGTGGGTTGCTCAGGGCCGTCTCCTGTACCACCAGCTTTCAAAGCCTTGGCCCAAAGGAAGGAAGAGGGTGACCAGCCACAGCCTCCGGCCCCTCGGCTGGCGGCGTGCAGGGGCTCTGCCGATGCTGCCTTCCGTCTCAGCGACCTGGCAGAAGGGTGGCCCCGAGTACCCTTGGCCTCCGCTCGTCTCCGAGGGAGCTCAGGGGCCAGGTGGGCCTCTCTGGTGGGCAGAGGGGCAGGGTTGCCCCAGAGAGGGGGCGTGCTGGCTGAGGCCTGCTTCCTGAGCGCGGGCCGCTGCAGGCCCCGCGCCCGGCCCAGCGCTGGGCAACCCGACCTCGCCGCCGCGGGAGCGGAGGCCTCGGCCTTTTCCTTGGCCTCCAGGCCGGCCTGCCCGGCTCCATGAAGAGCCAGGAGCGGGCGATCGAGGACAGGCCAGGAAGCAGGGCGGCCCTGCCTCCAGGGAGCGACGCCTCCCAGGCCCAGGGGCTGCGTGGAGCGGCCGCGGGGCGTTCACGGAGGAACTGGGTCACAGGAACAGAAGGAATCTAGGCCGCCTGCGCTCCGCGCCCCAGTGGGGACACCCCTGAAGCGCATTCGGAAACTGGGCCAAGGACTCGCCCAGATTCCTCACCTGTGGGAACGCTGCTCCCCACCCCCGCCTCCCCGCCTCCCCCACCCTGCTCGGGTGCTTTACGTTCTGGCAACACGTCTCCGAGGCGCCGGAGAGAGGGGCCGGGGTGGGCTCCTCGGTGATCGGCCCTCCGCACAGCTGGTTGGCCTCATCTCTAAAACGAGGATGGACGGCTCTCCCCCAGGGCCACTCTGCAGACAGTGCGCCCCCGCACACCTAGCCTGTAGGGCTGTCTCTTATACACATCTCCATCCTTAGTGATCACACCCTGGGGCAGAAGAAGCTAACAGTGAGGGCTCCTCTGCTGGAAAATTTAGATGGGGACTGTGTCCTCTGGGCTGAGTAAATTCAGGGTTCTCAGGAAACTCGGGGCTCAGGTGTCAAGAGATGCTAAACTCTTTCTGTTGAGGCAACAATAGCTTGAGCTACTCATTGCAAAAGCAGAATAAAATAAAACAAGCGACTGTGAGACCCCTGGACCTTGATTATGTGGAGAAAGACATAGCTATACACAGGTCAGGACTGGGGGTGACTGCTGGCTCTCCTGCTCCTGGAGAACACTCCCCTCTGCCACCGCCTTTGTTTTATAGAGGACATTAAGGTGAGCTCTAGGTGATTTTCACTGGAGTGGAGGCTCCTGGCAGGCAGGGTGATGCCTCGCTCATGTGAGCAGCCCCCAGAGCCCATGCACTTAGTAGGGGCTGGGGCCTGCTGCCCAAATGACCTTGATGAATCCCCTGACCAGGCTGTCTCATCTTGAAATGGCTTTCTTGTTCCCCAAGGCCGAGCCGAGGCTCACTTTACAGAGTAATTCTCAGACTCTCCCGCCAAGGACTTCCTTTCCTGGATACTCTCTCCCGGAGGCACGGCAGCACTGCGAGCAGAAAGCCAGGTGGTGAAAACACTCTTTGCCATGGGTGTGTATTTCAGTGCTGGCTTAAATTCTTTTTTGTCACAGCCTGATTCCTCTGTCAGCAAGTCCCCTGGACCCAGGTTAGGTCTCTGTGTGTAGAAGGTAGGAGCTGGCGGGAAGTGGGGTCTGTTTCGTCTCCGAGGCGCCGGAGAGAGGGGCCGGGGTGGGCTCCTCGGTGATCGGCCCTCCGCACAGCTGGCTGGCCTCATCTCTAAAACGAGGATGGACGGCTCTCCCCCAGGGCCACTCTGCAGACAGTGCGCCCCCGCACACCTAGCCTGTAGGGAGATCTACATCACGGGGACCCTCTAAGTATGAAATAAAATGCCGTCGAGGGGCAGTGCCTGATGGAGCATGGTGTCCAGCCCCTGCCGCCCCTCGCATCCTCTCTGCACCCCGCTCTCTGCCCTGCCCCACTCAGCCCCCAGCCTCACACCTTATGCTGCCAGCAGGTGAAATGCCGCCACCTGAGCCCTCCTGGGAGGGTGCACCTTTACAGGGCACTATGGAGGTTAAGCGGCCTGGCCTCCCAGCCGCGGAGGCAGGGATGACTAATCCCTGGTCACATGGGTGAGGAGGGGTATTTCTGGCACCCTCAGATCCCAGCCCAGATCCACAAAACGGTCTGCCCAGAGGCTAGTGAGTTTCAGTGGGTGGTGATTTTTTCTCTCCCTCCCCTCCTCCCCTCCAGAGAGGCTTGGCATTGTCTGAAGATGCTTTGTGAAGTAAAGTCGCTCAGCTGTGTCCGACTGTTTGCGACCCCATGTACTGCAGCCCACCAGGCTCCTCTGTCCATGGGATTCTCCAGGCAAGAGCACCGGAATGGGTTGCCATTTCCTTCTCCAAGGGATCTTCCCGACCCAGGGATCGAACCCACGTCTCCCACATTGCCGGCAGAAACTTTAACCTCTAAGCCACCAGGGAAGCCTTTGGGTTCTCACGAATGGAGAGATGCTACAGCATCTAATAGGTAGAGGCCAGGAAGGTGCTGAACACCCCTCAGGGCACAGGACGGCCCCCTGCAACAAGGGATCAGCTGGACTGAGATGGCCGGGGTGCCACGGGTAAGAAACCCTGAGATAGACGAGAAGAGGGATTCACACGTTGACACAGAGACTGCTGGAATCCATGACTGGGTGACGCTAGCAAGAGGAGAGCCTGAGCGTAAAGCAAGGGCCATTCTCCTGGATGAGGGCAGGGCGTAGCCAGGAGAAGCACTGAGGCAAAGCAGATACTGCAGTGAGTTTTGAGTGTTGTAGGCTCTCTAGGCAGTGGAAAAGGCTGGGGTGAGGGCTGAAGGGACCCCACTTCTGGCTGGGCCAATAGCCTCAGTTCCTGAGGAAATGCTTCTTGTTAATGGCAATCATTACCTGCAACACCCAGGCTATAGGTCAGGGGAGAAGCTCAGCTTGGCCAGGTGGCTGGCTACCTTCAATGGCATAGCTTTGGCACTGGGACCCCGTAGACATGGCCAGAGTTAATTGATCATTGTTCAGCGTGGGTGTGACTCTTGTTTTTAAAAATCCACTAGAGGGCATATCAATGCTAAGATTTCTGGCAGGTTGGACAAATGACATGCAGTGAAACTTCACCTGCGAAGGCTCCTGGCCCTGGGTGGAGAAGGGGTGAGGGGGGCAGGTGATGGAAAATGGGGTTATTGATTCCCACTCCTCCCTACACCCCCCCGACCCCCCACCAGGCGATGGCAGGAAGGTGATTTGTGGATTCATGGAGACAGCCAGCGGTGATTTTCCCTGTGATAACAGACACTGTTTGGGAAGTGAAGTTGGGAGAAGGACAGATGGGAAGACAGTGCCAGATTCTAGGGAGGGAATCTGGCAGTGGTGTGACCTGGAAGTGGAGTCTCTTCCGTTCTCCATCTCTCCTCCCCAGGAACCAACTGGTACCTGGGGCCTGGCCTGGCCTAGTCAGGGGCCTTTAACCTCTGGACCCAGCAGAGCAGAGTGGCTGGGGGGCCCTGGGAGGTCTCCAAAGGCTCTAAGCACGGAAGCCAAAGTGCTTCTGAAAAGGCGCACTCACGCCCAGCCTTCGTTTGTATGCAGACCAGCCTGCAGAGCCTGGGCAGAAAGGGATGATGGGCCCGGAAGCAGGCTGGGATGAGGGTGAACAGAATCAGGTCATGTTATTATCTCCCAGGTGTCACCTGGCTGGGGATGCGTTGTGTGGGGAGCTGGGAGGCAGTGGGGAGAGGGTGGGACAGTGGGAGCCTGCCTTCAGGAGAGGGAATCAGGATGGCTCTGGGGCTTGTGTGAGAGCAACCAACACCCCCTGAAGGCAGTAGGTCTGGGCCAAATCAGGAACAAAACCTGCTGTTTGAGTTTGGATGATGATCAGGCAGGGAATTTGAGGGAGTCTTTGCCCACAGGATCTGTATTCACCAGGCTCTTTCCTTATCCTATTGACACCAATAAACATTGGACCATATATTTGTATATAAAGGAACCTGGCCCAAAGCCCAGCTCAGTTACTGGCTCACTCTGTGACCTTGGGCAAGTCACTTCACCTTTCTGACCTTCAGTTTTCTCATCAATGCCTCTCAAAGAATTATTGCGCGATTAACTGACATACCGCACGCAAGTGCCCATCCCAGGACGAAGTTCAAAGCGAGTGCGCAGTAAGATTTATTCTTCCTATTAGCAATCAGGAGTCTACACACGGGCCACTTGGTCACCAAGAAAAAGTCTAGAGACCAAATCAGGCTCGAGGATGAGAGCAGGGGCAGCAACCAGCAAGGCTGTCTTGGTGCCTAATAACAGCATTAGTACGGGGCTTAGTTCCCATTGTGTGTGCTGCTTCAGTCGTGCCTGACGCTTTGCACCCTAAGGCACTGTAGCCAGCCAGGCTCCTCTGTCCACGAGATTCTCTAGGCAACAATACCGGAGTGGATCGCATGCCCTCCTTCAGGGGATCTTCCCAAACCAGGGACTGAACCCACGTCTCTCTCCTCCATTTGCAGGCAGGTTCTTTGCCACTAGTGCTGCCGGGGAAGCCGGGTGCCCATGGTGGTAGGTGTTTATTGAAAACCCACCATTGTGCATATTATATGTCCTTTAATCCTTAACAGCTCACAAAGGATGAAACCAAGTCTCAGAAGGGTTCAGAGGATTTCCCAAAGTCACACAGGCAAAGATTTGACAGTGTGTGTGTGTGTCTCTCCCAGATCCACTTAAAACGACAAATGACGCCTGTACGCAACACACTGAAGCCTGAGGAAAATGGAAAAGCCAGTAATCCTGCCTGTGTCTTCCTTTGAAATTGTTCTGTTCTGTTCATCTTGGACCTTTGCGTTAATTTTGGTTTTTTAGAGTACTGCCGCCCGGCCTTGTCTGATGCAGAGTGTTTGGTGGCCTTGGGGTGGGGGTGCCGCTCTCCCTGCGGGCCCCGTGGCCCTGCTGTTTGCCTTCAGCACCTCCTCTGGGTGATTGTGACCTCGGCATTCGGACTCTCAGAGATGCAGAGCAGAGTGGAGGCCGCTGTTCACTAAAAGACAGCAATCTCTTCTGTCCATACTGACAGACGCCTGTCTGGGTGGGTCAGAGCCTATGGGCTAATGGGGACAGTGGTGAAAGCTGCTGCAGTGTGGACGGCCATCCTTGTCTGCAAGCAGGCAATTGCATGAGATGACCTCATAATCAGACAGTATGCATGTTTACCAGCTTAAGATAATTCTACCTGTAAGTCACCCACACTCAAGATCAGAAAAAAAAAAAAAAGGTGAAGAAATGAAAGACACTTATTTACTATTGATGCAAATATGTGGGTATGGCCTCTTTGGAGAGTTGTTCGGCAGAGTCTGTTAAAACTAAAGATATGTGTGTCCTTTGGCCCAGTTAGTCCCCTTGCAAGTACCCACCCTAGAGAAAGGCTGGCCCACGTACACAGCTGGTGGCTCAAGCATGTTCATCACAGCTGCAGAACATCCTATATAATTATGTAAATAATGCTACCTTCATGCTACAGAAGAACTGTGTAGCAATAAAAAGGCATTAAATTGGCCCCACGTGTTGAAAAATATCAAAAGTTAAAAATGAAATGAATAAATGTAAATTAAAATAGAAATGTCAAGAAAGAAAAATAACAAAAGCCGGGACAGAACAAGAGTACTTGCTGTTTCGCTTATTCATGTTTTAAGACCGAATATAGACTAAACCGAAAGCAAAGCTATGCTCCTTCATAAGTATGCGAATGGATAGGGCAGCCTGGAAAAATGATCCTGTGTGATTTTTCTGGGGAGGCGGAACACAAGCTGTGGGGAAAAGTTACTAGAGCCTTCCCTTTTGACTCTGGTTTGATTTTGTAACAGAAAGGTCATATTCATCTACCACTTTTAAAAGTGTTTAAAAATAAACACTTTATTTTTTAGAGCAGTTTGAGGTGTACAACAAAACTGAGAGGAAGATATAGAGATTGTCCAGGTACCCTCTGCCCCCACAAATGCACAGAGAGACTCCCTCCTGATCCCTCCTTATCAACACCATTGGTGCATTTTTCACCAAGGATACATTCAGTTCAGTTCAGTTCAGTTCAGTTGCTCAGTAATGTCTGACTCTTTGAGACCCCATGGACTGCAGCACGCCAGGCCTCCCTGTCCATCACCAACTCTCAGAGTTTAGTGAAACCCATGTCCATTGAGTTGGTGATGCCATCTAGCCATCTTATCTTCTGTTGTCCCCTTCTCCTCATGCCCTCAATCTTTCCCAGCATCAGGGTCTTTTCAAATGAGTCAGCTCTTTGCATCAGGTGGCCAAACTATTGGAGTTTCAGCTTCATCATCAGTCCTTCCAGTGAATATTCAGGACTGATTTCCTTTAGGATGGACTGGTTGCATCTCCCTACATTCCAAGGGACTCTCAACAGTCTTCTCCAACACCACAGTTCAAAAGCATCAATTCTTTGGTGCTCAGCTTTCTTTATGGTCCAACTCTCACATCCATACATGACTACTGGAAAAACCATAGCCTTGACTAGACGGACCTTTGTTGGCAAAAGTAATGTCTCTGCTTTTTAATATGCTGTCTAGGTTGGTCATAACTTTTCTTCCAAGGAGCAAGCATCTTTTAATTTCATGGCTGCAGTCACCAACTGCAGTGATTTTGGAGCCCCCCAAAATAAAGTCAGCCACTGTTTCCACTGTTTCCCCATCTATTTCTCATGAAGTGATGGGACCAGATGCCACGATCTTCATTTTCTGAATGTTGAGCTTTAAGCCAACTTTTTCACTCTCCTCTTTCACTTTCATCAAGAGGCTCTTTAGTTCTTCTTCACTTTCTGCCATAAGGGTGGTGTCATCTGCATATCTGAGGTTATTGATATTCCTCCTGGCAATCTTGACTCCAGCTTGTGCTTCATCCAGTCCAGTGTTTCTCATGGTGTACTCTGCATAGAAGTTAAATGAGCAGGGTGACAATATACAGCCTTGACTTACTCCTTTTCCTATTTGGATGGCAAAAGTAATGTCTCTGCTTTTTAATATGCTGTCTAGGTTGGTCATAACTTTTCTTCCAAGGAGCAAGCATCTTTTAATTTCATGGCTGCAGTCACCAACTGCAGTGATTTTGGAGCCCCCCAAAATAAAGTCAGCCACTGTTTCCACTGTTTCCCCATCTATTTCTCATGAAGTGATGGGACCAGATGCCACGATCTTCATTTTCTGAATGTTGAGCTTTAAGCCAACTTTTTCACTCTCCTCTTTCACTTTCATCAAGAGGCTCTTTAGTTCTTCTTCACTTTCTGCCATAAGGGTGGTGTCATCTGCATATCTGAGGTTATTGATATTCCTCCTGGCAATCTTGACTCCAGCTTGTGCTTCATCCAGTCCAGTGTTTCTCATGGTGTACTCTGCATAGAAGTTAAATGAGCAGGGTGACAATATACAGCCTTGACTTACTCCTTTTCCTATTTGGAACCAGTCTGTTGTTCCATGTCCAGTTCTGACTGTTGCTTCCTGCCCTGCATACATATTCTCAGGAGGCAGGTCAGGTGGTCTGGTATTCCCATCTCTTTCAGGATACATTAGATACATGTATAGAGTGGTACATTTTTCACTGACGATAAATTTACACTGACACATATCACCACCAAAAGTGCATAGGTTTGTCTTAGCGTTTACTCTCAATGTTGTATAATCTTTGCTTTTGGACAAATGTATAAATGACATTTGCCAAAACCTTTTATTATAAGGCCATGCAGAGTATCTTCACTGTCATAAAAATCCTTTGGGCTCTGTCTGTTCATCTCTCTGTCCAACATCCCACCCCTGGGAACCACTGATGTTTTCACTGTTTCCACAGTTTTACCTTTTCTAGAATGTCATATAGCTGGAATCATACAGTACATGCTCTTTCACTTAGTAATATGCCTTTAAGTTTCTCCCATGTCTTTTCTTGGATTGATAGCTCATTTCTTTTCAGGGCTGAATAATATTACTTTGTCTAAATGTGCCAAAGCTTATTGAGCCATTGCTTATGTCTGTTTTTTAAAGGAAGAAATAGTATAATTTATTTTCTTGGAAGTCCTTCCTGGATGTGATGGAGCAGATGGGATGGAAGGTACACCCTTTCTACTGTAAAAAACCCTCGGGTCGTCTGTGGTCAAGTTGGCCATGGGGAGAGTCCAAGGCAGGCTATCAGCTCTCATTTCCTGTCTCCAGGAGCAATAAGTCTGTTCTGTTAGAGGAAAATTATTGGTCTCACTGGAGATTTGTAGACTGCAAATGACTCTGATGAGCAGCCTCTAAGCCTGACACTAACTTCTCCCAGGTTGAGACTACTCGGAAGCCCCTGATCTTCCCACTATACCATGTTGCCATACTCTGTTGTTATTTCAGAGTTTTAGGTAAGAAACCTCAGTTGTGGTAACAAATAAAGCCCCACACTCAGTGGCTTCATCCTACCAAGATTTCTCTCTCTCACCCCCTGAACTTCCAGTGTGAGTTGAGGGAATCTCCTCGGTACTTCTCTTCTGGGTGGTGATTCAGGGTCCCAGATGTCCCTATCTGGGGTAAGTATTATGCCACTGTATGATCACTGCAGCCTGGAAAGAGAAAACTGGAGGTTATTTCACACTGGGAGGTTATTTCACACTGGGAGGTTATTTCACCGAGTTTGGAAATGGCATACTTCCTCCCATGTCCCATTGGTCAGAACTAGTCATGTGGTTACAATCTAACTGCAAGGGAATCTGGGAAATGGGGGCAAATACACGGCTGTTTAGTGAGACTGAAATGTTCTGGTCACAAACGGAGAAAATGAAAGGTACGAGTTAGAGACAAATCAATGTTATTTCTGTAAAAGTGGTCAACATGAGAGGTAGTTTTTGCTCATAGCCTCCTTGAAGGCAGGGATCTTCTCACTAATTCTCACCTGCGTTCTAGTCCTGTTGATTGAAAGAATGACATACCCTTGCAGAGAGTCTCAATGTTAGCAGAACAGATCTACTACCCTTGCTCAAAACCTTTTATTGCAATTTCTGCTGGAAATTTCCCTTTCAGTCAGTCTATGAATGATACAAGGGGATCGGCTGCATTTTTCTTCTCCTTTTGTGCATAGTACTTCCAAGTTAGATTTTTGAAAAGACTTCAAGTTAAGACAAACTGACAAAAATATTGGTCAAGACAAACTGAGCAAAGGTGCCAATGAGTACTGTGAATGCAGAATGGGACATCACTAGCGATGACAGAGATCCAAAAGATAATAAGAAAACGATCGCACATCTCAATACATTCCCCCCAAAGCCTCAGGTATTTCTTCTGTTCTAGCCCAAAGAGCCATGACCCAGCTTGACTGATCGTCTTGTTCCCTACCAGACTGACCTGTGGCTATTCTTTTACAAAATTAATTATGTTGTCAAAAGAAGAAATTGTAGGGCTTAAAAGGGATATAGAGCAGACTCTGAAGGCAGTCTCCAAAGAAGTATGGGGACTTGATTTGATGTGTCATTGGAACTAGCCACCTTAGGGTCCAAGCTTGAAAGATGACTCTGCTCTTAGAGCCTTAAAAATGCATAGTTTGCTGGTTCCTTTTAACCTTTGATTGTACCTTGAACAAACTTGAGTTTAACCTACTCCACTCCATATCTTGATAAAATGAATTTTTTGAAGCTAGAAAGTGTTGAAATGGGACTTAAGTCCAAGAAGAGATGATTCTGGAAGAATAGCTTAGCAGTATCACCGTTCCAAAGATGGGAGACTTGCAGTCAAACCTGGGCCCTGACAAATGCGTGTGCCATTTTCCTTTAGAAACTGTCTCTCCTGTGGAAACCTTCCATCAGGTGCTCTGCCTCTCTCTGGTTCAGGGCCTCCATCCTCCCGGTGTCAGGCCTGTGACCACCCGCTCACTGCTGTCCGTGTCTCTGCTCCGTCCTATGCCTGTACTGGATGGGTGTCCCTAAAACTCCTCTCTGATCATGCCTTTCTTGGAGGGAAAATCCTTTCAGGAGCTCTCTCTTGTCTAACAGTTCAAGTTCAAATGCCTCAGCTTAGCTTTTGAACCTGCTAGCACGGCCCCACCCTACCCAGCCAGTTTTATTTCCTCCTGCTTCCTGACACACACCCTCTTCTCCAGGCATGTCTGTCTCCTTTGCGTTCTGTAAACATGCCATCCTCGTTCTGTTGTTTTTGGACGTTAGTCCATCTTACCCCCCAAGCCTGGAATGCAGCCTTGGGCCCACGTCATAGATTGGGCCCACTTGACTAGATTCCGGGGGTGTCACTTCAAGCGTGTGTGTATATGTGTGAAAAGCAAATCCCACTTCCAGTGCTGGATGTTACAGCTTCCGAAGTTTGTCTTCATTTGCGATTGGTCTTTGATTGGCTGTGGGCCCAGTCTTTCGTTTTGTATTTTCCTGCCTCTTAGTTGCTGCCAATCTATAAACCAGCACTTAAATCCATCAAGGAAGTTCCTTTAATAAAAGCATCATCTTTGATAGAAAGTGAGGAAGTGCTTGCATTTTTAGAGTTTGCTGTTAACCTTGGATTATTGCCAACCACTTTTCTTAGAATGGAGCCTACGTGTATGTGTCAAACAGCTCCTTTCCAATTTGGGATTCCAGAGTGGTATATACCAAACACATCTTTAGGGGTTAATGTCACCACATCCTCAGGGATTCTCTCTTCTCACTTAACCCCTATTGCGCAGGGTTGAGTCAATCAACCCCTATATACCTGGCACCCATCGGGTGCCCACCAGAGAAACCCACTACGGTGTTTTGTTCCGTTTTGATGAGAGAGGCTGTGACCGAACATTTCAAGACCAACAACCAGCCCTTGGACTAAGTCTTCTTGGCTATTGATTTAAAAAAGGTCATCGTGTCCTCCTAAAACATTTTATTGGATGTGGAGAAAGAAGAGAGCAGTCTGATGGGAGAGGATGTCCTGACTTGATACGTGGACCATTCTTGGGATCAGTTCAGTAAGTGCTAGGGATCCTCAGGCTTCTGGCTTGGTGCCCTCAGGACCAGTTCCAGAATCTTCTGGGGATGGGAGCTGTAAGAAGAGGGAAGAAAATGAGAGTGGCTCACTCTTCACGGAAGCAGCGGCTCAAAACGGCTGTGTCTTGTGATTCGGCATAAAATGTAACTGGGCTGAAAGAGGAACAGCCCCCAGCCTTCCAGTCGGGTCCAACGCGAGGCTCCCCAGCTGAGGCCCTCCTAGACGTGTTGCAGAAGAGTCAGCTCTTCACAGTGCCCCATTTACATTTCTGCCCGAGAGAATCTGCGGGTGAAAGAAAACGATTCGATTTTTTAATACCACTCGGCCTGGGGAGATTTGTTCTGCAGCGGGAACCACCACAGAGAGCTTACTTCTCAGAAGTGGACAGAAAGGATTTAGGGCTGAGGGAGCTGTGGGGAACGAGACTGGCCGTTACAGTGATCTCTGAATTCTCTGAGCTCCAGATCATCCAGGCCCTACCTGTATCCCCTGGAAACCCGAAGGTCAAGTGAGCATAGAAGAAAAAAAGGGCAATTTGGAAGACCCTTCTGACCTCACTTTTGGCCCAGAGCGGGGCTTTCTTTGGATGAGGCTGCGGTTTCAACCACCTCTTTTGTGGTGAGAGCCAGGAAGAGTGTCCCAGCTTCAGGACCTCAGGACCTCAGGCTAGAGACCTTGAAACTGCTGATTGCACCTCTTATACTCAGGGGAGAGCTGAAGAGACCTGCAACCGTCTCTTTCCGTACTGCTAAGACAGGCAGCAGAGTAAAACCTCATGAAACACGCGAAGCTTGGGTTGACACTCATGATTCTTTCTGTTAAATCTGAAGTAGCTGACACAGTGAGAGAAAACCAGTGGCTCCGGCTCACTCGCGTGGTGCCAGTTTGGACGCTGGCGATGCTGCTTTTCGCAGGACCTTTGCCTGTAGGGGAAAAGGGCTGTGGGTCCGCACGGGTGAGCTGGGTGCAGGGGGCAGGGGAAGCCTGTGCCCGTAGACTCCACTGACCTCTCAACTGTCTTCCTCAGTCGCCTCCGATCACGCTACTTAGAGTGAAGCTGGGTGGGTGTCATGAAGTTACACGCCCTGCCCTAACAAGATGCTTGCGCTTTTGGAAGGCTAGGGGAAAATGTGCGCACCTTCCGGGGCCGCCCGTAAAGTTCTCCCGGGAAGCTGTCCGAGCCCTCCCCCTCCCACTGGCCCCCTTTCCTCTTGCCTGCGGAGCCTGTTTCACCCAGTAGACTGTGAACTCCTCAGGGGGTTTTCTTTAATCTTTGTAACTCTAAGACATTCTTGGTTCTGAGCACGTCTGACTCAAGAAATGTTCGCTGGGAAAAAAAAAAGAAAGCAAAAACAGGAGGGTTGCGGCATGTCATGTATATCTTTCAGAGATAACGAGCAGGAAGTTGCTGCGTTATACGGGGGGTGCTCAGTGAATCTCCGTGACAACCTGGAGGGGGGGGATGGGATTGGGAGATGGGTGGAGGTTCAAGAGAGAGAGGGCACGTGTAAGCGTGTGGCTGAGTCATATGCTTATATGGCAGAAGCTTACACAACATGGTAAAGCAGTTAATACTCCAATTAAAAACAAAATCTAAAAAGTTCTCCTTCTGTATCTTTTTTCTTTTTTGTATAAGTGAAATGATAGTAAAGATACAATTTTGTGTTGTGTCTTGCCTTTTTTTTTTTTTTTTTTTGCTCACCATGATTTCAGATGCATTTGCCCTGTTGTAACACGATTTCAAACCTTAGTAATAAGAATAACAGCAACTCCAGGGATTGTATGTTCTGTTCTGCGCCAGGCATGGTGTCAAGGGCTCTATACACAGTCTTTGAGGTGGTCTTCCCAACTTGCAAGGCAGCTGTTCTTCCCTCTGACAGACAGAGAAACTGAGGCTCAGAGAGCTTAGCGACCATGAGCGTGTCAAGGATCACCTGCTGATGGAGACTAGGCTGCTCCCTCCGATTTCAGTAATCATCTTCCAGCGACTTCACCTTGCCACTTTCTGTCATTGTTAAACTGACCTCACAATGCTGACACTTTCGTGTGGATAGATCATAACTTGCTTAATCATTTCTTTTTTGTTTGTTTGTTACTTAGGATACTGGCTGATTTTAGATATCTTAAACAATAAGGCAATGAGCACCACTGTGCTAACAGACTTTCTCCATTTTTGGATTATCACCTTGGAGTAGAGTCCCAGAAGTGGAATTACTGGGTTAAAGGGTAGGACTGTGCTTATGGCTTTTGATACTTATTGCCAAATCGATTTCCCAGAGGACAGGCTCCCTTTGTAGGTAGGCCCCTGGGGAGTTCGCAAAGAGTCGAGAGGACTGAGCACACAGGCACGCATGCAGGGGAGTTACCGCGCTCCTCCGGGATGTCAGAATGCCCTCTAACCACTAGAGGGTGTGAAAGGATATTGCTTAAGTGACAGGAGCCTGGCCCCCTCTAGGAAATCCCCAAATTTCCTTGAGGAGCCTTCAGAGTTGCCTGGAAGGGAGGCAGGGGGCTTGCTTAATTAGCCAGAAGCTCAGTGCTATCACGGTCGGACTTTCTTAGATTTGCATTGAAGGTGGGATGGCTGATGATCTGGACTCTGGGTGAGAGAGGAGTATAGTGCTCTGAGAGGCCTCAGGTATGGGGCTGACCCTGCCATCTCCTGCTTAGGGCTCGTGGGTGACTGACTCTCCCTGTGTGTCTCTGTCTTTTGAACTTTGAGCTGCAAATTTCAACATCAGTGGGACTGGCAGCATCTCTGAGCTTCTCCAGGGGAGAGTGTGCGATCTGCCCATCTTTGTAACATCCCCATAGCAACATTGAATAAGCTCCCCCGTCCCTGGGATTCTCCAGGCAAGAACACTGGAATGGGTTGCCATTTCCTTTTCCAATGCACAAAAGTGAAAAGTGAAAGTGAAGTCGCTCAGTCGTGTCTGACTATTCATGACCCCATGGACGGCAGCCTCCCAGGCTCCTCTGCCCATGGGATTTTCCAGGAAGGAGTACTGGAGTGGGGTGCCATTGCCTTCTCCGAACTTTGAATAACAGCACAGCAAATGGGAGCTGAGTTGATGGAGGAAATGAGGCCAGAAATCGAGAGCAGACACGGGGAGGATGGCAAGGAGTGTGACGCTGGCTCCCAGCCCCCATGGATGGCTTACTGAAGGAGGGCGTGGCTGCTGAGCTCCAGGATGCTGAAGATGGAAGGATACTTAGAGATCACCTCGTCCACAAACTTGGCCCAGACAGCTATGATGACGTTCTTTTCCTTTAACCAACACTTACTAAGCACCTATAATGTGCCAGGCCTTGAGGATGGAAAGATGACTGTGTAGAGTCCTCGCCTTCAAGAAGCTTTTTCTTTGTGCAGGGATGTGAGAGACCTATACTAAACACCAGACAGAAAGTGAGCACTCTGCTCAGCGAAGCTAAGGAAAGCGCACTGAGGAAAAAAAAAAAGCTTGGCTTCAGATGTTCCTAGAGAAGTACTTTTTTCCAAATGTGCTCCTTGGAACATTCAATTGGGGCATTTAATAGGTGTTAATGAAAAAAAAAAGGGTTGTTAGTTGTATCTGTCAGTTAACAGTGCACTTACGCTGAGTAACAAACCAACCCCAAACTCAGTGACTAATAATAATATTTATCATGATTTATTTAGATTTTTAAGGTTTCCCAGGTGGCAGTGGGATAGTGATAAAGAGTGAATTCAATCCCTGAGTCGGGGAGATCCCCCAGAGGAGGGCATAGCAGCCCACTCCAGTATTCTTGCCTGGGGAATCCCATGGAGAGAGGAGCCTGGCAGGCTATAGTCCATAGGGTTCTCCAGAATTGGACACGACTGAAGTGACTTAGCAAACATGAGTACATTTTGATTTTTAATTTTTCTCACAGTCCTGTGGGGTAGCTGGAGACGCCTCTGCTCCACACATCTCTTATTCTTCAGGGATCAGGCAGCCACCCAGGGCATGGTCTCCTCAGGATGATGGGGGAAAAAAGAGGGCAAGCTTACCTGCATAAGCATACTTCAAGCCTTTCCCTCTATTGTGTCTATTAACGTCCTATTGGCTAGACCTGGCCAGAAATCTGCCAGGGCGAAGTCACCCAGCCAAAATCTCTGCCGAAAGCAGAGAAGCAAACGTATGCTACCACTAGTGGCAGGAATTGCAAGGTCACGGCAGAGTGTGGCTACAGCGGGAAACTGGCAGCAGTAATGCAATCGACTACAGTGGCCTGCGAACTCAGGAAACCCTGGGGAAGCTGGGTTCTTCAGTGTGGGACTTCTCAGAGCTTTTACAGATGATTCAATTTAAAGCCTTCATTTTAGAAACTTAAGTTGCCCTTTGACCTGGATGTGCAACCACTCAGGGGCAGGCCTGCAGGGAGACCCCAGGCTATATGACCATCAGGCCAGGGAGCTTCCCCTCATTCCACACTGCTGACTGCCTTGGCTACAGTGGGCTAAGCAGACCAGGGGAAGTGGCTGGACGCGGGAGGGCTGATCAGCTGTGCAGAGAGGAGGCTGGCGCAGTCCTCAGACCTAGCGAACATGACTCTGAGAGGGGCAAGGAGCCACCAGCAGACCTAGGCTTGGGGAAAACTCAAGTGGACAAAATTAAGGGCATGGGCCATCGACTGTCTGTCTGGGAAGCCTTGGGCAAGTTATTCAATGGACTCTGTGCCTCAGTTTCCTCATCTGTAAAATAGAGAGGTTAGATACATTCACCTCAATAGAGCGGCTGAGTTAATTCTTATAAAGCGCTTAGAACAAGAGCGGGATGCAGTGAGCACTCAGTATAAGTTTAGCTGTCGTAATGATGCATCATGACTATTATCAATATTTTTTTGACCTAGCCTATGTCCTCTCTCATGACTTTCCTTATTCCCAGGATCTCCTACCCCATCAGTCTTCTTCCAATACACCATTCTTCTTTTATAATTGAAATATACATGATTTACAATGTCATGTTAGTTGCAGATATACAGCACAGTGGTTCAGATGTGTCTGATTCTCTTCCATCATAGATTATTACAAAATACTGAGGGTAGTTCCCTGTGCTGTACAGCAGGTCTTTGCTGGTTATCTGCTTTATCTATAGTAGTTATAGTAGTATGTATATGTTAATCCTAACCTTCTAATTCATCCTTCCTCCCACCCCCTTTCCCCTTGGGTAACCACAATTTTGTTGTCTCTCAATACCCTCTTCTTGGTATTATTAGCTGGTTAATGACTAGTCTCCAGTAAGCTGCAGAAGGATAACAAGTATTATTCAATATTAAAAGGGAGGAGCCTGGAAAAGTTCAAGGTCCAAAGGTGTGGCAGGGAGGGTAGCTACATTTTAGAATAGGGAATCTTTTCTGAGGCTATATCAGATCTCACTCCCTGGTTGACAGTCGGTCTGTGTTTCAGCTATTTGGGTGGAAATGAGTTAAGTTTGACTACGATGAGTAATTCACCAAAATCTGTGGTTCTTAATCCTAGGTGCAGATTAGAAGCACCAGGGAAGATTAAAATAATGACAACAACAACAAAAACCCTGGCGCTTGATCCCACCCTGGACCAATTAAATCTAAATCTCTGGGGTGAGGCCCGGTACTGGTATGATTTAAAAGCTCCCAGGGTGATTCTGACATGCAGCCAAATTTGACAGCCACTGACCTAAGGCATTGGATGGGCCCGCTGAGACTTTGGAGTCAGATGCAAGCGAGCTTGCATCCCAGCCCTGCATTTCATTAGCTGTATGACATGGAGCAAATAACTTATCTCTCTGAGCTTCAGATTCCTTCCCTATTAAATGGGAATAGCAGTTGATGTCTTGCAGAGATTTTATAAGAAGTCAGTGAAAACCTAAGGGATGTGCCTCACGTCGCTGGCATAAAGAATGACCTCACTGAATATTTGTTGATCAAATGAACGATGGTCAGTGAGAGCAGGGCTGGAGAACAGGGTGGCTGATGTCTGATCCTAGGTTGGCCATCTGCTCTCCCCACTGTTTGGGGTTTCTGCATCCTCAGTCCTAAGTCTTCTGCGAGAAGGACTGAGTGAGATCTGAGGGGAGGCTTGCTCTGGAGTTGCTATGTCTATTGCACCACGTCTGGGGAAGAGCAAGGGCTGAAACCAGCCTTTTTCTGCCTGCCATGTCTGTGCCCAGAATGCAGGGCCAGCAGGGGGGAGCCACTTTTTTCCATCAGTCCTCCAGAGCAGGCATCTAAGTAACACAGCAGAGTTGTACAGGCGGGCTGCGGCCCTGCCTACTCCCTCTCGGTCTGGGGGCCAATGGTGCCTGGAAGAGCTCAGGCTGGCTGCTCTGCCAGCTTGTCATTCCAGCCCTGCACACAGCCACCACCAGCCCAGCTGGGCAGAATGCGGGGGTGCAATGAGCAGGGATGGAGCGGCTACTTCGAGCAGAGCTGTTAGGCACTGTTTATGAGGTGGTCGGGACAGCGTCCATGTCTTCGTTTATTAATAACAAGCTACATAATGAATGAAGCAACTGGGTTTCTCTGGTCGCAAAGCTTCCCATTCAAAGGCAGACGGCTGGGAAATGAGCATCAGGGTAGACACTCTGAATCACCGTTATCTCAGCAGTTAAGAAATCTTTTCAAAAAACTCCTCTACCTGCAACACGTTCTCACTCTATCTCCTGCTTAGCGCCACTAGTCTAGAAGATTTTGTAGGTTTGATTCTTTGTAGTTTGTATTATGGAAACAATAGGTCCGCTGACTGTGTTCGGAGACATTGACATGTCCCGCTGGGGGGTGTGGCTCAGACGAGGCTCCTGGCATGACTCAGGAAATCCTCTGACCCGTGGGAGACAGGCGTTGCCATGCCCTTCTGCAGACAAAGGGGCCAAGGGGATCTAGAGTCTAGCCCAGGCTTTCTGAATTCAGTCTATGAGCTTTCCATCCTTTTAGGGGGGAAAAAAAAGGGAATTAGTGTTAGCAAATTAGTACAAAAATATAACCAATAGAATTTCAATTTTCCAAGTACAATTTCCCATCAGAAGGAGGTGGAAATTAAGATTTGCAAGCAGAAAGTCAAAATACATTTCTCAGGCTGACAATTTTACATGGGAGTGAAATGGATCCTTACCTCACTAAGTTGTCTAACAAGAGAAAGGTTTCAAAAATGCTCTGCAAATCAGAGGAACGTGCAAGGGGCTGTTATTTAGATCAGTGATACTTAAACTGGGGTTCATAGATCCTTGGGGAACCCGTGCATGAGTCATTCACCATGTGAACTGCCTGTATTTGCAAGCGAAATTTTGCGTGTGTGCACAGATCTGACTTTCTCTAGGGAGAGAATGCAGAGCTTTCATCAGATTCTTAGAGATGTGTGTGACTCAAAAATGATTAAAAACCACTACTGTGGCCCAACCCTTTATGTCATTTGCCAGTGAGAAGAACAAAGTAGTCATTTCAGAATCTGAAGTGCCCCCTACACTCACTACAAGTCTCTTTCCGTATCATGGGGACCAGGGAAGAGGTAAAAGAAAATTTTCCAGGGGAAGGAAGATGAAGTAGAGGTCTCCTCTTCCCAGTGGCCACGGGCCTTAGGATTCACCCCAGGGTTCACATAGCCAGCTGGAGGGAGAGGTGAAGGAAGGCAAGGCTGCTCGAGCAGATGGCAGAAACGCCCTTCCCTTCCCAGTGATGAAGGGAGACTGCTCAGAAAAAACGCTTTCAAAGTCTTGAACCTGTGAGTTTTGCTCCGAGTTCAGGAAATAGCAAGATATAAATCTGCCCGAATCATCTCAGCTCACGCAAATCCAACGCCGGACCACAGTGGCTGTAGCAACGTCTTGTTCTTTCTGTGTAATGACTTTTGATGCTATGGATTTAGGTGGATTAGGCCATTTAGGGGAAAGACGGGAATATTAATATACAAAATTGTTAAATGTCAAATAAAATCCCTTAATAATGTGTGTGTTTAAGATGAGTATGCAGGCACTTTGAAAACACTTCTAGCACTAGCTCAAACACTTAAGAAATCCATTTTGCAAGTTCAAACAAATAACCCTCCACCCATTATGCTGTACCTGTGTGAGTCTGGTGGGTGACTCTGCTTCAAAATACATTTCTCAGGCTGACAATTTTACATGGGAGTGAAATGGATCCTTACCTCACTAAGTTGTCTAACAAGAGAAAGGTTTCAAAAATGCTCTGCAAATCAGAGGAACGTGCAAGGGGCTGTTATTTAGATCAGTGATACTTAAACTGGGGTTCATAGATCCTTGGGGAACCCGTGCATGAGTCATTCACCATGTGAACTGCCTGTATTTGCAAGCGAAATTTTGCGTGTGTGCACAGATCTGACTTTCTCTAGGGAGAGAATGCAGAGCTTTCATCAGATTCTTAGAGTGTGTGTGACTCAAAAATGATTAAAAACCACTACTGTGGCCCAACCCTTTATGTCATTTGCCAGTGAGAAGAACAAAGTAGTCATTTCAGAATCTGAAGTGCCCCCTACACTCACTATAAGTCTCTTTCCGTATCATGGGGACCAGGGAAGAGGTAAAAGAAAATTTTCCAGGGGAAGGAAGATGAAGTAGAGGTCTCCTCTTCCCAGTGGCCACGGGCCTTAGGATTCACCCCAGGGTTCACATAGCCAGCTGGAGGGAGAGGTGAAGGAAGGCAAGGCTGCTCGAGCAGATGGCAGAAACGCCCTTCCCTTCCCAGTGATGAAGGGAGACTGCTCAGAAAAAACGCTTTCAAAGTCTTGAACCTGTGAGTTTTGCTCCGAGTTCAGGAAATAGCAAGATATAAATCTGCCCGAATCATCTCAGCTCACGCAAATCCAACGCCGGACCACAGTGGCTGTAGCAACGTCTTGTTCTTTCTGTGTAATGACTTTTGATGCTATGGATTTAGGTGGATTAGGCCATTTAGGGGAAAGACGGGAATATTAATATACAAAATTGTTAAATGTCAAATAAAATCCCTTAATAATGTGTGTGTTTAAGATGAGTATGCAGGCACTTTGAAAACACTTCTAGCACTAGCTCAAACATTTAAGAAATCCATTTTGCAAGTTCAAACAAATAACCCTCCACCCATTATGCTGTACCTGTGTGAGTCTGGTGGGTGACTCTGCAGTCTCGGCTGGGAGGAAGGCCCATTCCCTTCCCATTGTCAGTACCGCTAATAATACTTCATCCAACTGGCTGGATGCTTAAACCCCAAAGATAGTGTACGGCTTGCAACCAAGACTTGGTTTCCATATTTCCTGCAAATTAATTCCCTAAGGGTTTGATTTTACTTGTTTTAAAGGTCGACAAGTGTCAGATGATCTGGACAGTTCCAACTCTGAAGGCCCCCACATTGTGGTCTTGCAAATGACTGTCTGGGAGTTGAAATCATTTGGGCGGTGAGGCAGGCAATGGCAGGAGTCATCGAAAAAACTGAAAGTAGTAATGCAAATATAATAATTTATATCATATTATAATATTATTTGCTCTAACCTATGTAGGCTGGAAACATAACTGCTCTTTCATTTGTTGATTTAAAAATAATGTCTTTCTGTCACAAAGCTGGCCAGGCATGTATACAATCATCTGTGATTCAATATAGACCCTAGTAAGTCCTCTGATAGAGATGCTAATGAAAGACTGGAGGGTCCAAAGGGGAAAATACAGTGTCTTGTGGGGACAGTGGGAAGGGGTAGTCAGGGAAGGCATCTTGGAGATGTTAGCATTTATACCAGGCTATATTCGAGGTATAATGTCTAAAAGTGGCTTAATTCTCATCCTGTAGTAGATGTTGGCCAAATATAAGGATCTCATGATAAAAACCACAGGACTCTATCAGGAACCATTTGGAAAACAGAAGAAGTACCACCATGGTTCCATGCCATGAATACACATTGCGTTGGCATCTTGCTGCGTTTCCTGCTAGCCTTTCCTCCCGGGTACAGCTTCTCCACAGCGCTTGTTGTTATAGCTGATATCATATGTTATATGTACCATCATAACATATGTACCAAGCATACGTACATTGTTAAAAAATGAATCATGAATTGTAAGTCTTTTTCCATGTTTTCACAAGAATGGGCAGATTTAAAATTAGGTGGAGATGGGGGAATAGGCATTCTTAGGGAAGGAGAAAGTAAAAGTTCTAGTCGTTGGTAGGGAGTCTACTGTGACTGCACCTTAGGTTTCATGCAGGGTCTGGAATGCTCTCCGGAAGAGTGGAGGTTTATCACCTTGGTGATAAACTGTAGGTTCCATGAGATGGTGACATGATCAGTGTCTGGTCCTCTCTAGTGCTAGATTTGGAAATTTTCAGATTCCCTGGGAGACTTGAGAACTTGGGGGCTTCTTGTAGAGATGAGCGAATAGTTCATCAATCAGTATACAGAACAAAATCAGTAACTAGCATCTGAATGACAATGTTAATATATTTCAAATACTGTTTGATCTTACCTATGGTAGGATAGGCTTGTTCATTGTAAAACTTTGCTTTAGAAGTTTCATACCTGATCATCCGATCTCAGCAGATCTATCAGAACCTGATCTCTGCTTCTCCGGGCCAAGCTTGATTGTCCGGTTTATAGATGGTAAATAAGCTTCAAAGTACCTAACATCTCTAGGAGTTGGCAGCAGTGACTTAGGAGCTGTGTCGAGAAGTACTGAAGGCATGTCTGCAGATAGCAAGAAAGGGGCTGGCTGTGTGAGAGCGAGAAGCATCGGCATTACGCAAGTATTCTGGCATCCTTTTGCTCCTCAAGTGTTCACTTAGGATGTTTTATATTTAATTCTGTTATGGTCCAAATTGATATAATGGAGGCAAGCCAACTAGAGTCCAAAGAAAGAAGCAGGTGGAAGAAAACTCCTATTCATTAACATCTCCAGAAAGTAAAGGATTTGATCCATCAATCTGTATCCATCTGTCCATCCATCCGTTCATCCATCCATCCACTTATTCAACTAATCTTGATTCTACATCTACAGTAGGCCACACAGTGTGCTAAGTTCTGTGGATAAAGTGATCCTTGTCTCCAGAATTCAGAATCTAGTAAAGAAGCAACTGAAGAGATGGGTGATTATAATACAGTATGTTCCCAGCTAGTGCTAAGGACCCTGCCTGCAAATGCAGGAGATGTCAGAGACAGGGGTTCGATCCCTGGGTTGGGAAGATCCCTGGAGGAGGGTACAGCAACCTACTCCAGTATTTTTGCTTGGAGCATCCCATGGACAGAGGAGCCTGGCGGGCTATAGTCCACAGGGTTGCAAAGAGTTGGACAGGACTGGAGTAGCTTAGCACGTGTTCCAAGGTAGACAGAGGTCTGGACACAATGCCACGGCACAGTGGCAAAACCCACTGACTCTGACTGGGGCAGGAGAGGTGGTGGGGGTAGACGTGGGCTACAGTTTTTTCATTAAGCTCAGATCTCCATCAGGGTGGGGGCCATGTGTCTAATTCACCATTCATCCCCAGCACCTAACCTTGTGCCTGGTACACAGTAGGTGTTCAGTAGATTTCTGTTAATGAATGAGGTATCCCAGGAGCGGAAGGTCATCTAGTCCATCCACCTGCCTCTGGGCTGAGCCACACCTAAATCATCCTAAGCACTATTTGGGGTGTGGTTATTCTTAGCTGGCCTCTCTGACAGCTGGAAAGAGTCACAGAAGCAGGCTCTCCTCCGCAGGCCCCGATCAGGAGGAGCTCGGTTGGGTGGAAACAAGAGCTGGGAAGAGAGAGAGGCAAGGGGGTCCCAAGCCTGAAGTTTGGCTGGAGGTGACTAAGGGGAGCGGTCTCCTCTTCCCGGCTGATCAGCAGGTGAAACCGAGAAGGTGGTCTTCAGGACAGGCTTGGAGACTTGGTAACTGAGGCTCTGCCGGGCCTGGGGCATGGCTGGGCTCTTAGCCTGGGGCATGGCTGGGCTCTTAGAGCGACCAAGGGGGAGAAGGCGTATTCATGGGCATCCTTGGATTGCCCCCACCAGCAGCCTCCACGAAGGCAGGGGTCTCCTGAACATGCATTCTCTCCTCCTTCCGCGGGTCGACTCAGGCCCTATACGCCCTGCCCCCACCTCCGCCAAGACCTTCAGTGAAAGAGGAGTTTGAAGCAGCAGCGCTTTAAGGAGATCTTTTCTTCCAGAACCTGTTTTTTCCAGGGTATTTCACAGTGGCCGGGGAGTGTCGGGGCCTAACACAGTCAGGCTGTACCAGGAGCCAGAGCCCAGAGCATTCTAATCTCATGGGGAGATAGGAAGAAATGATTAGTGCTCATTGAATAGCCCTGCTGTGAGCATTCTGAGCTGCACTGGTCCTGGGGCAAAATCAAGGGCAAGTTCTAATCTCATTTTCAGGTAGGGGAAGGGTAGAGAAGTGACATTCTGGGGCAGTCTCCTGAAAAACAAGCGTAAACAGGGAACAATGGGACCATTCCTTTCTGACCTACTCAACCTGGTGCTTGATACAAAATGAGTGTGCGTGTGTGCTTGGGCGCGCGTGTGTGTGTGTGTGTGTGTGTGTGTGTGAGTGTGTGTGTGAGAGAGAGACTAAGTATAACCTTGTGAACCCTCTTAGGAGGCTAATGCTTACTCCCAAATCCCCCCTGCATCGGGATGGATTTGCCCCCTTTTTTTCTTATAAAAACTTGTGTTTTCTCACTGTGATACAGAAAGTGGTTCAGTGGAGCCGCCCCTGAGCGTCGGGGTCTCTGGATGGCTGTCCAGCTCCCACCCGTGCTTCCCTCTGCCCCACCCACTGACACCCAAAGCTCTTGAACTAAACGTAAAGGCTACAGAGCAAGACTGGGGAGGCTTCTTCTGACCCTGGAAGAGCAGGAGGTACAGAGCTAAAGGCTCCTGGCCTGGGAAAGGTGCAAGTGCAGAGACTCAGGGCGTTGATCTGGCAAACATTACTGAACACGATCACGTGCCTAGAACTGTGCCAGGACCCACAGAGGGGGCTGAGCTGCTGCTGCCTCTGCCCTGGAGGGCCAGCCAGCAATGATCACCCCACGCCTCTCTGCAGAAAGTCTCGCTTTAAAGACAAATCTGATGCACCTGCTTGAATGATGCTGCGAGCTGTATTCAGGACTGTCTTTCCTAAGAGCCTGACAGTGTACACATGGTCAAAACCTCCCAGGTTGTCGGCTTCTCATATCCAAGCTCCTCAGAGAGGAAGCCTGAGCTTCCTGAGTCTGTCTCTGCTTTGCTAAAAGCCCCTGTATGTGCCTGGCTTTGTCACTCATTGTCTCTGTGATGGGAGGAAAGTCACTCTTTGGGGCCCCTTCTTGGTATTAGGATGAGCCGTATGAAATGTGCTGTAGGTTAAACATGTTCTTGCCTGGAGAATCTCAGGGACGGGGGAGCCTGGTGGGCTGCCGTCTCTGGGGTCACACAGAGTTGGACGCGACTGAAGCGACTTAGCAGCAGCAGCAGCAAAATGAGATGAAGGGGCTGATCTGTTTTCGGAAGTCCCTTCGATCCCTGACGTTTTAGGCTCCTTAGGTGATGCCCATTTCCCCCACCTCCACCTTCCACAAGCAGAGCTCACCACTGCTCCTCACCTAACCAGCAGGGTATCCGGCCTAGCTGCACAGCCGTCCCCTTAAGGCGAGCTCAATTGTCTCAATGACTTTAAGGCAAGTCCCGCTCCAGGCTGAGCGAGTGGCTTCTCTTTTCTGGATCCAGAAGCTCCTTTGCCCTTCAGTGCCGGCTCCGTGTCACCTGCCTTCAGGCACTTCCTGAGGCCTCTCAGTCAAAAGTACTTTCTCCTTTCTTCAGGCTCTAGGAACCGGTCTCGTATTTTCTGTAACATTTTTTTCTGAAATGTAAACATGCTCGTTGCAGAATATTTGGAGCTGGAAAAGGTATAAAGAGGGAAATACCAATCATATGCAATCTGCCAACATCTAGTGTCAGCGTTTGATACGTTTCCTTCCAGTCTCTTTTTTATGCCTTGATTAAATGTGTTTTTTTCCTAAACCGCCATAGCCCTTTATAGTAGGTTGTATTTTTAGACTTTTTTAGTGCAGTTTCGATTCACAGCAAAACTGAATGGAAGGCAGAGATTTCCTAGGTAGCCACAGTCCATCCACGTGCACGGCTTCCTACAGTCAACGCCCTCACCAGAGTGGCGCATTTGCTGCAGCTGATGCATCAGCATCAACCCATGGTTATCACTCAACACCCACAGTGTGCATTAGGGCTCCCTCTTGATGTACATTCCATGGGTTTGGGTCAAATGGGGAACGACATATATCACTTATTATTATAATCTCATACCGAGTAGTGTCACTGCCCTAAGAATCCCCTGTGTTCCGCCTAGTCATCCCTTCTTCCTTTGAAACCCTAATCTATTTAAGTGTCTCCACAGTTTGGCCTTTTTCAGAACATCCTAGAGTTGGAATCATACAGTAAATACCCTTCTCAGCCTTGCTTCTTTCACTTAGTAACGTGTGTTTACACATCCTCGGTGCCTTCTCGTGGCAGTAGATTGTGTTTTGGGGGGCCCAATTCCTTATCCCCTACTAACACGGGGGTGGAGTATGTCCCCCTACCACCCCTTCGCCTTGAGTCTGGCCGTCTGACTCGCCTTGGCCAGTGGACTTTTATGACTTGTTTATTCTGCCAGTGGTAATGCCTTGATTATAATATTTGTCTAGGTGACATAATGGTCTGCTTGACTAGCTGACTCACAGACTGAGGGTATCTAGAGGGCATACAGTGCATCTTATGCATCATCTCTTTTTCCTTAGAGTCATTGTCACAGAACAGCTGTTCAATAGGATGTCAGACAGCCACATTAGTTATCCACGCAGGTGTAATAAATGACCCCTAAACTTAAGCCGGATGCAGATCGCACTCATTGTCTCGCAGTTTCTGTGGAGCCGGCATCTGTGTGTGGCTTAGCTGAACCTTCCGGCCCAGGCCCTCTGCTGCTGGGGCTACAGCGGGGGCTACTAACAACTCCAGGCTCAGCAGGGGGGTCTGCTTCTAGTCTCACCCGGAGGTTGCTGGCAGGATTTGGGTCCTCACAGGCTGTTGGACTAAGAGCCTCAGTTCCTCCCGGACTGACAGCCAGAGGCTGCCCTTCTCCTTAAGGCAGCTTATAACATCCCTAAAGCAAGCTCGCAAGAGAGCTGAAGAGGCCGAACAAGACAGAAGGCAGGATCTCTTGAGACAAAATCTTGGAAAGGACATCCAGATTCTATCCGCTGAAGAGAGTTACTGGGTCCAACCCACATTCAAAAGTAGGCAATTAGGGAATACCACTAAGCCATAAAAAGGAATGAAATAATGCCATATGTCACAACAGGGATAGACCTAGAGATTAACATGCTAAGTGAAGTGAGTCAGAGAGACACATACCATATGATATCACTTATAGGTGGAATCTAAAATATGGCACAAATGAACTTTCTATGAAACAGAAGCGGATTCACAGACGTAGGGAACAGACTTGTGTTACCAAGGAGAAGGGGAGAGGGGAGGGTTAGGCTGGGAGTATGGGATTAGCAGATGCGAATGATTAAATATAGAATGGGTAAGCAACGTTTAGGATGGAGAACTATATTCAGTATCCTGTGATAAATCAAAATGGAAAAGAATATAAAAAAGAATGTGCATATATATGTGTAACTGAATCACTCTGCTGTATAGTAAAAAATTAACACAACATTGTAAATTAACTATACTTTGATAAATGAATTTTTTAAAAAAGGGAAGGGGGACTTCCCTGTAGTTCAGTGGTTAAGACCTTGCTTTTCCCTTGCAGGAGGCTTGCGTTTGATCCCTGGTCAGGGAACTAAGATCCTGCATGCAGCATGGTGCCGTGACTGCAAATAAATAAAATAATAAAAAAAAAAAGGAGGAAGGAATTAGACTAGAGACTGAGTTCTAGGAGGCAGGGCCCCTTGGGAGTCTTCTTAGAAACTGCCTACTACACTCTCAGAGGACAGAGTCCGAGTTTATGTAACTTTGGAGAGGCCCTCTAACACACATCTTATTGTTTAATTATCTGACAGTGATAAAGAGAAATGGGGGCAGAATCGACCCTCTGAATCATTCACATACTACATACCTGGACTATGAAGAGATGACACACCCCAGTGAATTCCCCAGCAGTAAATAAGATCAGGGGTTCTTCAAAGCAAGTCCCTGTGTGTATAGTTTTGTGTTTATGTACACTGGGGGCCTGGGGTCAAGTAAATAGCTTTCAGCAAATTCTCTTAGGGTTCCCTGACTTCCAAAAGGGGACTGCCCTCAAGAGCTGAAGTAAAGGGTGGGTGAAGCAGGGCAGAGGGATATCACGACTAAGAGCTGGACTGACAGGTCACTGGGATATTGCCCTCATGTGATTTGGTTTTTGGTCAAATGGTCTTCATGCCCTGTCTGACCCAGACCCAAACATCTCTGAAGAACAGGAGGTACTGGTTGGAAAATTCCAGCAAAGATATGTGATGCAGCAAGGAGCCTGAGTGAATTAGCAAATATCAGAAAACAAGTTGCACGTGCCTGAGTCTCTGAGGCGGGAGCAGGGCGTGGGGCCCCTTCAGAGTTGAAGGTAAGCAGGCAGGGCCGCAGGTGGCCCCTGGAGAAACGCTCAGCCTGTTCAGTATGTCAGGGCTGCGGACAGAGCTTTGGGTCAACTCAGGCAAACTGAGACTGGGATCCTGGTTGGCCCCTTCTGAGATAGAGGAGCTGTAATCTTGCATAATATTTAACTCACAGAGCTGGTGAGAGATAGTTTACTTGTTTAAACCTCACTTTGTTTACAGAGGATTTAAGGCAGCACTTGGGAAATAAAAAGGCATAAACACAAATGTATCTACTACAGAATCGAGCATTTCACTCACCCTCCCACCATTTATCCACCCGTACATCCCTTAACGCATCCACCAGTCCAGCTGTCCACCACCTTTCCATACATCCACCTATGCACTCCCATCAGTCCATTCATCCACCCACCACTCACCCACCCTCTGCACATCCCATCCACCCGTCTGACACGTCCATCCACCTAGATAGATAATTATGCGTCCACTTAGCTGCTGTCCACTCCTCTATCCCTCTATCCATCCAGCTACAGTTTATCAGGATAAACCGTATTGGTTGGTTTGGTTGCCTTATGCTCTGGGGGAACAAGACAGCTTTGGTCCCTATTCTCATAAAGCTTACAATCAGTTAACAGCAAACGTCCTTCAGTTGCTCCAGCAAACCCTATGTGATGAAAATTAAGCGCTTGTTTGAACCACTGTGAAAGGACAGAAGGGTCCCTGGGATCCAGCACTGAGTCTCTCTTTGCATCACTCCATCTCTCCTGTGGGACTGGCCTGACCCACAGGTGGGCAGGTAAACGCTTTCTGCCTTTGGCCCCCAGCACCGCCTCCCCAGCTTCTCTTTGATGCCTGGAAGGCCACCAAGTGAAAAGTGTTTCTTGAGCTTAAGGCTTTGATCCCTGTGAAGATGAAAATCTCTGTAGGAGGGTCACAGTCTAAACTGGTGCTGGTTATTTACACTTGATTGTGAATGAGTGTCACTTCTTTCAACGGAATTAAATGAATGGGCATTCATTGAGGGGGCTTTAGATCAGACTGGGGGTGGTACTTGCCAGTGCTAAGGCATGTCTGGAGCGAGGCCTGGATGAAGAATCAGGAGAAGCTGGTGATGATTCTTGCTGGGCTGCACTTGGGCTCCCGAGGCGTGTGTGGTCAGCTCCCCCTCCTCTGAGTGGGCGCAGAAGGGGGTTGCTGAGGGCTGGCTTCACGGGCTCATGGCCAGAGCAGATGCACGATGACCTGAGCTTGGTTTAATGCTCTCCTGAGTCCGTCTTATGAAAAATACTTTTTGAGCATGGAGCCCGATATTTTCAGTTTGCCCTGTGTGGGCCAGTTAGAGGGCTGGTCTTGGTGGGGAAGGAGACTCGAGGACAAACAAGGCTGCGTGTTGAAGGCAGCCTCTGGTCGCCCTGCTCCCTCCTTCCCAGTGGGGCTCAGGACTCGCCTCCCTGAGAAAGCCATTTCTGACTATGCCCACCTGCCTGCATCACTCAGCTTCTCTCTGCAAGTCTGCAGACAACAGGCTGCACTTGGCAGATCATTCGCCTGTTGACGTTGTCAAGGAGGAGCTGGCTGGACAAGCGTGTGTACCCATTTCCCTGCCAGCACCCCGAGGCGCCTGTACCTTGCAACCCATGTCTCTGGTGCCGTGGTTTTGGTCCTGAGTAAGGGTTCCAGCCTCACCTCTTGACAGGCTGCGTGCTGATGTCGTAGGTCAGCAGGGTGCCCAGCTCCCACCGCCCTTCCTGGGTGGCTGCGAGGGTCTGCATGCTCCTGAAAGGTCCTGGGCACACAGTAGGCCTTCTGGACTCTCCCAGGCTCCTTCCTGACCCCTAAAGAAGAGAAGCCACCCTCATCCCTGGGGGGTCAGGCGCAAGGGCACCTAAACATATTATCAGCTAAAAATACCCGGACCCCCAGTGGCGCCGGCCCCTGGCTACAAGGGAGCCACACCCGGGGGCAAAGCAGCATCTCTGGGGCAATTGTGCCCTGCGAGTTTCTAGCGCCTTTGAGCCCTTTGAGGTTTGGGTTACATTTTCGCTTGGCAGCGTCTAGGTCTCCGATTCAAAGAGAAAAGCTGTCAGAGACAGGGAGGGTTGTGGACTGGGCAGGGCTGGGGGAGTGGGGCATGGGGAGAGGGTTGTGTTTCTTAATAAAAAGCCTCGCCCGGCTTCTCGGACTTGGAATGGAAGGGTTCTGTGAAGCCCAGGAAGGTGCGTGCAAATCAGTACCACACGCACTGGGCGCCCCTCCCCGAACCCACAGCTCGGAATGGAGGCTCCAAGCCCTGATGCAGAGGGCCTGGCCAGGCTTGGGCTGGGGGCAGAGAGGGGGTCTGCACCTGTGCTCTCTTACCCAGTCCTGGGTGAGTGGGAGAAATGGGAGCAGCGGCCGGTTCTGTGGGTCTGCTCGTGGACTCTGCAAGGACTTAGGCCCCGAGACCTCCTGGGTCAGGAGGCCAGGAGAGGCCAGAGGGGCTTTCTGGTGGCAGTAAGCGATGGGAAGAGCACACACTTTAAATGTTAAACTTTAGGCTTGATACTTAAGGTCAGGATGACTTGGGTTAGCTTCCTAATGATGTCCCTCACTAGCCGTGTGACTGTGGGTAACTTACTTAAATTCTCTGTGCCTGGAATGTCCTCATCCCCAGTGTGAGGACCATGATCACTATCCCAGTAGGCTTGTGGAAAGATGAAACCAAATTTTTGCATTTTATTTATTTAATGTCTGATTGATTAGGTCCCACAGGCTTCTTTTTTTCCACGAAGGATATTAGCCAGCTCCCTAAATGAGACACAATACATTAAGGAAATCTCGACAGAAAGAAAATGAGATGAAGAGAAATAGGAAGCTAGGGCCGTGTCAGTTTACCAACCTGCACAGCGTGGAGTCTTACATAGTTGTTAAAATTGGTTAGTAAGTTTGTCTCTGAGCTTCTGCCTGGGCAAAGGAAAGCAGAAAACGTTCTTTGTAAGAGTCATGTTGTGTATTTTAAAAATGTTTTCTCGAGAGGGCAGCGTTCCTTGGCACTGAGGCCATAGTCGTTTTTCCCAGGGGTCCTTAAAGGGATCACAGCTCGGGAGTAGACGGGCGGCAGCTCTTTGTTGCATTGACCGTGCACAGAACCAGAGGTGGGGCGTCCTGGTGCACAGTAGCTGAGCTCTCTGAGGGGCTGCCCAGGGTGTTTGGGGGAGACGTCTCATCACAGGAGAACTGGAGATCTAGGGTTTCTTTCCCCCCACTTCCGGTTACTGGTGGCTTGGTTTCATCTCCTGCAACCCGCCTCTTCCTCTCCCTGCTCTGTGGGGCCACCTCTCAGAGCCTGTCAGCTGGAGGTGATGTAGACCCGCTGGGCTGCTCTCCTGGAACTCTGCACCCTTGGCTCAGTGACACCCTGCTTTCTGGGTTCTGTCCCAGGGAGGAAGCGCGTGGGCACTGTCTCAGGACTCAAGCCCGTTCCTTCCTGCCTTCCTCTCTTTGTCTTTCCTCCTGGGCAGGTGAAAGGCAGGGTGAATGAATGTTGCCCTCCTGATGGGAAAGCGCACTCCGGTGCTGTAATGAGCTAGGGTGATTGATCTGCGGATGAAAACCGAGGTTGTGGACTTGATGCCTGGATCACTTTGGGGAGCTGTTAGGCGGGAGTCCGGTGAGCAAGGGGCTGATTTGGGTGAAGCGTGAAAAGGTCTGATTGTGCTGAGGCTGCACCGCATAGCGCTACCACATTGGGATCTGGTTTCTGTTCTCCGGATCGAAGGTCCTGGCTAGTACTTGCTTTCTTCCCTTTCTCATGAGGGTAGAGACAGCTTGGCAATTGCCCCACGGTAGCTACTGTTTGAATGTGGATATTAATTTAATCTGGAGTTCTGTTACTCTTTAAACAGTTAGGGGTTTGGCTGAGGTCTTTGTGTTCTTAGGATGCGATAGACAGTGAAAAATGGAATTGGAATGTTTCTAACTCATTTCAGAATGGAAAAGGATTCTTGGCCTCCTTTTCCCCAAATTCCCCCTCCTCTCACCCTATTCCTTGCTTCCATTTTCTCATCCTCTGACTAAAGCTGCTGGTGAGAATGAACAGCTATTTCAACATTTATGGACAGAGGCCATGGGGTGGAGGAGAGAGAGAAGATACTTTAAAGTCAGACACATCCACGGAGGGATGAGTCATGCCCACCAGGTGGGAACTTCAGAGCCCCATGTCCTCATCTGCGAAGTGGGGCTCCGGACACCTACTCCTTAGAGCTGATATGAAGGTGTCCTGAGACACGGTGAGCACGGAGAGCAACCACCGGAATTCTATTTTATGTAAAATGCCACTGACCTTCAGTACTCTGCCCCTAGAGCTTGCGTGTGGACTTCTGAGTGGCTACATTTCTTTTAGGATGAGCCTAGTTATTCCTTGGGTCTTTTAATCTTGAGGAGTTTGTTGCTAACTGGAGTAGTCAAAGGGGTTCAGCTCTGTCCTGTTGTCCAGAGAAAGCTACAGAGAAGGCTTGAGGGTGTTGCCATTTAATTCTTGTGTTCTGTCCCTCCAGCAGCTGAAGGGGGTCGGGAGCCTAGCTTCATTTGAAAGATGATAAGATAAACTCGGATGCTCTGAGCATCCGAGGGGATGCACAGGGACACGGAGACCTCAGGTCCAGTGTTACCACCTCCACATTTCCAGTTCTTTTGACTTGACTAAGATGCTGCTCGTGGCCTCTGATGGGGATGGGAGTTGGGGTCTTCCCCACCTCCACAAGGAGGCCCTCCTGGGGGCTCATTGTTTCCCTTTTGGCTTATTTCCCAGATATTTGTTAAGCATCTACTCCGTGCCAAACACTGTGGGAATTTAGAAGGAGCAAGGCAGAGCCCCCATCCTCAGGAAGCTGACAGTTCATCTAGGGAGATAGAGAGACACGTGGACAGTTTTTCAAAAAGAAGAAAGAGGGAAATTTGAGGAATGCGTATTGAAGGCATCTCTTAGCTGCAATTGCACTGTCAAGCCCATGCACATAGTAGGTGTGCATTAAATGTCATCTGAATGAGCACAGTCTCTCTCCTCCATCGTCATTCCCCACCTGCCAGAAATCTCACTCTTGGTTCCCCTGGGTTTAAGACACCAGGTACTTGGTATGTGGTCAGCCCATGGACTGACAGTCCAGGAGCCTTGTTTAACAGGAGCGTCAGCTGCGGGAGCCAGGGGCTGCTTCAGTCGAGAGGCGCACAAGAACAAGCAGCGCTGCTAGCTGTTGGGCCCACTTGGGGTCCAGAAGGGGCACATTCATTTCTTCCTCACAAGTGCTGATGGGGTGGGTATTCTTACCACGCCAACACACAGATGGGGAGACTGAGGCACAAGGAGGTTGCTGTGTACATCTCCAGGACTCCGATGGGAAGGGGAAGACGGACCTCAGGCCAGGTCCTAGAGCGAAACTGGTGATGCTCGAACATCTGCCTGTAGGCCACTAGGCGTCTGGGGAGGAGGAAGCCCTCCCGGCTTCAGGAAGGAGGCGAGGACAGGGAATTTCCCAGGGTCCGTTGGGCTGGCCCTGACACAGCCCTCCCTCCATCTTCCTCAGGTCTGCCCGCCCGTCCTCTGTCATTCTGTAGGCCTGGGTGAGCGTCTCAGAGTGTGCTGA
Organism: Madoqua kirkii; assembly: GCA_006408675.1. Taxonomy (NCBI): domain Eukaryota; kingdom Metazoa; phylum Chordata; class Mammalia; order Artiodactyla; family Bovidae; genus Madoqua; species Madoqua kirkii. The sequence goes on along the minus strand of SJYC01048083.1, from coordinate 27,719 downwards.
GGCAAAAGGGGCTCCGAGGTGCCTTCCTGGCTGAATCCACACTTCCTGAGCCCAAGGAGCACCCTGAGAACTGCCAGTAAGCTAATGGTCTCGGAGAGGCACAGCCGTTCATCCTGCCAGGAAGAGACTCCTTCCTCTGCGTTTTCTCCGTCTCCTCTCCTGGTAGTTCTTTGACTCACCCACCCTTCTCTTCCTCTTCTGATTTTTCTTACTGTATCTCCTTTCCGTTCTCCTCCTCCTTCACACCCTATTCCTCCTTCTTTCCACACCCTTTGTTCTTTTCGTCTCCTTCTTCTCTTCTCTTGGGTTCCAAAAGAGCTATTTTTTTTAAAAATAAAGACTCTTTTATTTAATATTTATTTATCTGGCTGTGCCAGGTCTTAGTTGGGGCATACAAACTCTTAGTTTCTGCATGTGGGGTCTAGTTCCCTACCCAGGGATCGAACCCGGGCCCCCTGCACTGGGAGCACGGAGTGTTAACACGGAGTGTTAGCCCATAGACCACCAAGGAAGTCCCAAGAGCTGTCTTTTATACACACGCATGTGTAAACACATCCATGTGTGTATAGGATATAAGATTTACTTCATTTTGTATTGCCTATGTATGCATATCACACACACACCTATAAAATCAGGACATTTGCACTGCTGAATACGTCCTTTTGTGAAGAATGTAGGAGACTCAGAAGATCTGGGGTCAAAGTCTGGCCAGGGCCACACCCAGGACAGGCCACAGAATGGGTGGGAAAAGGACAGCTCCGAAAAAGCGTGGACCTCAAGCGTTAGACATGAGTTGGGCTGGTTTCTTCTTTCTGATGCTCAGTTTCTGTGGGACCCTGGGAAAATTATGTTCTTTCCCTGTTTCTTCTTCATGTGTTAAAGCAGGCCTCCAGTGCTACAAGAAATGCAGTGATGCTCAAATTAAAGATGAGTGGCGGGAGAAGTAAAAATGTGAGTCATAATTTCCATTACAGGTTTTTATTCACACACACACACACCCCACCCTGCTCCTTACTGGAGCTGCAGGACAGTTGTGTGAATGTGAAGAGGAGGCAGAGGCAGAATGGGAGGTAGAGACCTCCGCTTCATAAAAAAGGAGAGTGGTTTTTACATAATTCCGGGTGGATTGCTCACCCTCAGTGTCTAAGGGAATATTTCTTAATTTTCTTTTTACTCATGCCCAGCGGAACATTTGTTTAACTTTAGTAATTTGTATAATTTTTAAAAAGCTATTTCTCTTTTTTTCTAAGTATAACATCATTTTGCAATGTCCACTACGCTTTCTCAAAGTCCCCTTCCTTGACATGTGGCTGAGCCCTGGCTTTGGACAATAGAGAATTCATCCTGAATTGTTGCATCTGTGGCTTTGGCTCAGTGGCTCCCTTTCTCAGAGCCTCAATTTCCCTCTTCTGTGAGATGAGGGCCTCCTTGGCACCTATGAGACCTGTGGTGAGGAGACAAGTCCCTGGCGTCGCATCCCTCATCTCGACCCATGGGGCCCAGGGCAGGCCGGTGGTGCAAGGCAGGGGGCCCGCGGCGGGGAGAGTTTCTCTCTGGGGACTGTCTCCTGGAGATTTAGTGTGACATTTTTTCTCACTCTCAGGAATCCGGCCAAACTCCAGGGCTGCCTATCACGAGCAGTCTTGTTTGCTTGCAATTTGTAGAGTGGAGAGGGTACAGGACAGGCTTGGACTATTCCATTAGTTGGGTGGGGGTGGGAATTGCTTTAGAACAGAGATATGGGCTTTGTCCTCTTAGAAAATAGGGATTCCTACAGGATTCAGAGGAAGTCTTGGAGGAGTGTAATTCTTTTAGAGATGACATTCAGTGCCAGCCAATTTTTGGTGGATGTCCTCCTATTCAACATTCAATAATGCTGTGTGGTGGCATGAATATCCCCATTTCACAGATGGGGTCACTGAGCTCAGAAAGTGGTACATAATTGTTCCTAGTCATGTGCCCAGCAGGATTTGCACCTACATCTGTGGCCTCTCAAGCACAGTTGGAATATGGGATGGAGGGATGAGTGGTTCCAGGGGTTAAAGGACACGTTTCTGAGGGTGTACGTTTTCTCCTCCCTATTCACCCATTTCCTTGAGCAGAATAAATTTCAGGAGGTGGTGACGACAGTGACCTGACTCCCAACTGTGTCCATCCAGTGTCCTGTGGGGACCTGCTAAATAGGGAGCCAGCCCCTCAGGAGGGGTCTTCTTTCCCAAGCTATGGATGACCATCTCTCCTAAGACCAAGAGTTTGGAGCAGTGGATTATGTTCCCGCTGGTCTTCTCCCCCAGGTTTCACGGGCCTTTATTCCTTGTTCTGGCGCACCCAGCATGGTGACTGTAGGGTAAAGGGAGTAAACGCAGGAGGCGGGAGTGAAAAAGCGAGAATCTACAGGGGCCGACACATCTAGGCTCACATCTTGTTCGCCACTTCCCATCTGTGTGGCTTCAGGAAAAACAGGGTGTGCCTTTGAGCCTCCATTTACCCATCTGTAAAATGGGGATGATAGTCTCCTACACAGTAAGATGAACTGAGATGGATGGAGGGAGAGCCCGAGATGGAGTGAGGGAAGAACTCAGAAGATCCAAGAGTTTCTTGTTTGTTTGTTTTGTGGGAGAGAAGACGTATGCTGAGGACCTTTTAGTAAAGCTAGAGTCCCACCCTTCCCCGCCCCCAGCTGTTCAGAGTTAATAGCAAGAGACATACATTGCATAAGCACGAAATTTCACTTGGAGAGAGAAAAGACGAGAGAGGGGGAAAGAGCTGCAAGCAGTTAGTCATCAGCAGAGTGATGCTCAGAGCTGATTCTCACGAAATGACTGTGATGAAGAGATTAAGCCTCAGTTACAGATCATGCCCAGAGGTGGCTGGAATGTTCCCGGGTCACCCCAGACTCTGCATGGTGCCCGCCGTGCAGTGGGACCCAGTTCTGACAAGGGGAATGAGCCCTTGGCCTTCTCAGCAGCAGGGACAGGGTGAGCCACCCGGCCGGGGCTTCCTGCCCACTGCCTGCCGTCAAGGGATGGAGCCTGCTGAGAGTTCCAGAGCTGAAGAATCAGAAACTTGCCAAGTTCACAGCTGCAGAGAAACACTTACCCAGTTTGTTTTCAATCAAACACCCCACATTGACACTTGGGCTCCAATCAACCATTTAAAAAGTTCCGCTAGCAAATAAACACTTAGCCAAATATTTGCCCTTATGTGTTTTCAATCGTAAATACCAGCTATATTGCTCATCTCCTTATAGCACCCTGATAGGGCCTGTCCCTGGTTGCTCTAGAGCCAAGTAGCTTCTCCAGGGATGGGTGGGCACTCCTTCCCGACCTCTCACTGTGGAGCCAAGAGCAGAGGACTGTCTGGTGGAAAAAGCCCCCTGTTACCTCAAAGGCTAGACCTGCTTAAGACCTTCGCCTGCTATTTGCACTGATGTGTAGCTTAGCCTCCAAGGTCCGGACAAGGTTCCCTGTCTCCCTCTCTTTCCCTTGGGTGCTCAGCAGCCAGCCTGAGATTGCCAGAGCATCTCTCAGGAGCAGGTCAGGGTTCAAGGCTGCCTCCAACACAGCCTTCTGACCCGAGAGGACTTCAGGGGAGTTTGGGAATGGGGATGCAGAACGGGAGTGAGAGGGCTTCAGCTTTCACAGATCCAAGAGGGTATTTGGGAGTTTAAATTATACAAAACACAGTTCCAGAGAGGCACGCACGCACACTCACCTTCCCACGCAGCAACCGTGGCACCTGTTAGCATCCCTTGGCTACAAGTAACAGATTCCTCTGCTGGAGGGAGTAAGGGGGTCTTATAAGAGGAGAGGCTGGAAAAGGCAGTGCCGCCACTGGAAAGAATGTTCTACCCTATTCATTCTCGGACACTGCTTATAGGTCAAGTTCCAGGGAGGAACCAGGGGAGAACTGGACACCTTCATTAAAAAGACCCTCATGTCGCAACTGAATTAATTTTCAACTTTTTTTCACCTTCCAACACATGTAAAAAGTATTTGCAAGACATAACAGCGTGAAAGAAAAAGGCCGCCCTAGGCTGTTAGCCACTGCTGGATGCTACCAGCTTCCCGCATGGGCCCGGGGCTTCAACAGGTCAGTCTGCGCCATCAGCAAGTGCTGGGAACCTCGGCTGTTTCCAGGAGGAGGAGGCAGTTCCTCAAAGTATAATCAGGATGCTATCCCAGCACGCATGAAGGCCTCCATCACATCCACGGAATGATCAGAGCCGCTCCCACGCTGTGGCCTCTGCCTCAGCTGCTCTCCATCTCATTCCAGCCACAAGTCCTCCCTCAGTAAAGGGGTGGCAAGGAAATGCACTTATCTCTCTGCTCATACATGATGAATTTACCCTTCAGAAGACTAAGGGCACCACAGACCCAGCCTATGGGTCATCGGCTTTTCCCATTGGGATCTAGAGTAGTGCTCTGCACACAAGACATATTTCAAAACAGACTCCAGACTTAGCTGAAACCTCTGCTCCAGACAAGCCACTCACATCCCCTTACTCTTCTGCTTAAGGTCTGCCTGGGTGCTCTTTTTCCTTTAGGATCTCTGCTAAAGGAATCTCTGGATGTATACTTACACAATGAACGATGAGAGAAATCAAGCAGACTCTTCCCAAAGAATAAGCAGGCCGAAGCACCAGATAATCCAAAGATGTTCATGGCATTCTTTGGTTTTCAAAGCGTGATATCTGGATCTCTTATGAAAACTTAACCAGTCTGTCATATTCTTGGACTGGCAAAACTATAATGTTGTGGCTTTCTGCCAACTGATAACCCATGAGAAATAAAGGCAGAGCTGCTCTGAGGTGACCGTGCACTTTGATGAAGAAATGGGACTTAATGTATAAAACCTCTTGACGAAGTCGCAGGAAGCCTCAAGAAAAGAGAAACTAACTTCTGGGGAGAGCTCACCCATGGTCGCTAATTGCACTTGTATCGTTTCATTCCATCTCTCATCTTCTCAGCCAACATTTAGGTAGATGTATAATTCCCATTTTGCAGATGAAGTTACTGAGGAGTGAATTAAAGATATGCGTGGGCTTGTGTATGTATTTATTTTTGGCCGCACTGGCTCTTTGTGGCGGCTTGTGGGCCTCTTCTGTTGCAGTGCACGGGGCTTGCTGTCTCCGTGGCACATGGGATCTTGGCTACCCGACGAGGGGTCGAACCCATATCACTTGCATTGAAGGTGGCTTCTTAACCACTGGACAGTGGTTGTTTGTTTCTGGGCTTGTTTTCTGAGTGACTAGTCTGAGGCAGAGCTGGGGCTCAGACTCGGGTGTTTTATGTTTCTGTGTTACCTCTGTAGCTCTTTGCATGGCCTCTCTCTAGCATCACTGACTTTTTTGGAGGTATGGTTTTCGATGGTAGCTGCTAAGGTCCACCTAGTCAAGGCTATGATTTTTCCTGTGGTCATGTATGGATGTGAGAGTTGGACTGTGAAGAAGGCTGATTGCCGAAGAATTGATGCTTTTGAACTGCGGTGTTGGAGAAGACTTTTGAGAGTCCCTTGGACTGCAAGGAGATCCAACCAGTCCATTCTGAAGGAGATCAGCCCTGGGATTTTTTTGGAAGGAATGATGCTAAAGCAGAAACTCCAGTAGTGTGGCCACCTCATGCAAAGAGTTGACTCATTGGAAAAGATGCTGATGCTGGGCAGGACTGGGGGCAGGAGGAGAAGGGGACAAGAGAGGATGAGATGGCTGGATGGCATCACAGACTCGATGGACGTGAGTCTGAGTGAACTCTGGGAGTTGGTGATGGACAGGGAGGCCTGGCGTGCTGCGATTCATGGGGTTGCAAAGAGTCGGACATGACTGAGTGACTGAACTGAACTGATATCAAAATTATATGACATGGAACCAGACTTCTTGCTTCATGGGAAAAAGAAACTCGTATTTGGTGCAGCTGTTGGTACACGAGCTTATGGTGAACCTAGGACTTCCCAGGTGGCACTAGTGGTGAAGAACCCGCCTGCCAATGCACAGGACGTAAGAGACGTGGGTTCGATCCCTGGGTTGGGAAGATCCCCTGAAGAAGGAAATGGCAACCCATTCCAGTATTCTTGCTCAGAGAATTCCATGGACAGGGAAGCCTGGCATGCTGCACTCCACAGAGTCACAATTGTGACTGAACTGAACTGATACAGATATACATTTTTAAAAATCACTCAACTTATGCAAATCTATATGTATTACTGGGATAAAGTGATAGAAGTTTTAAAAGGAAAATATCCTGCTTAATAATTCATGTGTTTTTGTAGAAAAATATTGGGCACTACAAGAGGGTGTACACTCAAAAATGAAGATTTTTCTGCTGCCATCTCCTCAGTACTTCTCTCCAAAAGTAACCTGTGTATGAGCCCCAAACTTTTTTCTACGCATCAGGATTGGGACCAGGGTGAAACAAAGTTTCCAGGGGGCGAAACATAAGCTGGTGCCTGCTCGCAGGTTTGTGCGGGGGCAGCGTCCATACCTCCACGAGCCTGGGTGACGGGCGGTCATCTCCTTACATTTTACTCCCCAGATACCTTGATTGAGGACACTCTCCTCCTGGCTTGGCTCCACGCTGCATATATCTATGTGGGTCCTTATACTTATTTTTAAAAAATTGAAATTGCATATTTTATCTTGACTTTCTTTTACTTAATTATGAATCAGGATCCATTTGAGTCCCTTCCTACAAATGTAGCTCAAACTTTTAACAGCTGTGTAACACGCCATACTATGAATGAGCCATGGTTGGGTCATTTCCCTACAGATAACATTTAAATTTTAAAACTGCTATCTCGATGTGTCTTAGTCAGTTTGGGCCCCTGTAACATAATGCCATAGAGTGAGGGCTTAAACAAGAATTCGCTTTGTCATTTCTGGAGGCTGGGAAGTCCAAGAGCAAGGTGCTGGCAGTTTTGGTTCTTGGTGAGGGCTTTCTTGCTGGAGTGTGCTCGTGGAGGGGCCTCTCCTCTCCTCTCTCTTCTCTAACCAGGGCGCTGATCCCACCACCGGGGTCCCGCTCTTATCCTTGTTCAGTCGCTCAGTCGTGTCCCACTCTTTGGGACCCCATGGACGCAGCACGCCAGGCCCCCCTGTCTGTCACCAACTCCCAGAGTTTACTCAAACTCATGTCCATTGAGTCAGTGATGCCATCCAGCCATCTCATCCTCTGTCGTCCCCTTCTCCCACCTTCAGTCATTCCCAGCATCAGGGTCTTTTCTAATGAGTCAGTTCTTTGCATCAAGTGGACCTTCAGCTTCAGCATCAGTCCTTCCAATGAACATTCAGGACTGATTTCTTTTAGAATGCACTGGTTGGATCTCCTTGCAGTCCAAAGGACTCTCAAGAGTCTTCTCCAACACCACAGTTCAAAAGCATCTGTTCTTCGGTGCCCAGCTTTCTTTATATTCCAACTCTCACATCCATACATGACTACTGCAAAAACCATAGCTTTGACTAGATGGACCTTTATTGGTAAAGTAATGTCTCTGCTTTTTAATATGCTGTCTAGATTGGTCATAGCTTTTCCTCCAAGGAGGAAGTGTCTTTTAATTTCATGGCTGCAGTCACTATCTGCAGTGATTTTGAGGCCCAAGAAAATAAAGTCTGTCACTGTTTCCATTCTTTGCCCATCTATTTGCCATGAAGTGATCGGACTGGATGCTATGATCTTTGTCTTTTGACTGTTGAGTTTTAGGACAGGTTTTTCACTCTCCTCTTTCACCTTCAAGAAGCTCTGTAATTCTTCTCTGCTTTCTGCTGTAAGAGTAGTGTCATCTGTGTATCTGAGGTTATTGATATTTCTGGAAGTTCTCGGTTCATGTACTATTGCAGCCTGGCTTGGAGGACTCTGAGCATGATTGCTGGCGTGTGAGATGAGTGCAATTGTGCGGTAGTTGGAGCATTCTTTGGCATTGCCCTTCTTTGGTACTGGAATGAAAACTCACCTTTTCCAGTCCTGTGGCCACTGCTGAGTTTTCCAAATCTGCTGGCATGTGGAGTGCAGCACTTTCACAGCTTCATCTTTTAGGATTTGAAAGAGCTCAACTGGAATTCCATCACCTCTGCTAGCTCTGAACTGAACTGATACAGATATACATTTTTAAAAATCACTCAACTTATGCAAATCTATATGTATTACTGGGATAAAGTGATAGAAGTTTTAAAAGGAAAATATCCTGCTTAATAATTCATGTGTTTTTGTAGAAAAATATTGGGCACTACAAGAGGGTGTACACTCAAAAATGAAGATTTTTCTGCTGCCATCTCCTCAGTACTTCTCTCCAAAAGTAACCTGTGTATGAGCCCCAAACTTTTTTCTACGCATCAGGATTGGGACCAGGGTGAAACAAAGTTTCCAGGGGGCGAAACATAAGCTGGTGCCTGCTCGCAGGTTTGTGCGGGGGCAGCGTCCATACCTCCACGAGCCTGGGTGACGGGCGGTCATCTCCTTACATTTTACTCCCCAGATACCTTGATTGAGGACACTCTCCTCCTGGCTTGGCTCCACGCTGCATATATCTATGTGGGTCCTTATACTTATTTTTAAAAAATTGAAATTGCATATTTTATCTTGACTTTCTTTTACTTAATTATGAATCAGGATCCATTTGAGTCCCTTCCTACAAATGTAGCTCAAACTTTTAACAGCTGTGTAACACGCCATACTATGAATGAGCCATGGTTGGGTCATTTCCCTACAGATAACATTTAAATTTTAAAACTGCTATCTCGATGTGTCTTAGTCAGTTTGGGCCCCTGTAACATAATGCCATAGAGTGAGGGCTTAAACAAGAATTCGCTTTGTCATTTCTGGAGGCTGGGAAGTCCAAGAGCAAGGTGCTGGCAGTTTTGGTTCTTGGTGAGGGCTTTCTTGCTGGAGTGTGCTCGTGGAGGGGCCTCTCCTCTCCTCTCTCTTCTCTAACCAGGGCGCTGATCCCACCACCGGGGTCCCGCTCTTATCCTTGTTCAGTCGCTCAGTCGTGTCCCACTCTTTGGGACCCCATGGACGCAGCACGCCAGGCCCCCCTGTCTGTCACCAACTCCCAGAGTTTACTCAAACTCATGTCCATTGAGTCAGTGATGCCATCCAGCCATCTCATCCTCTGTCGTCCCCTTCTCCCACCTTCAGTCATTCCCAGCATCAGGGTCTTTTCTAATGAGTCAGTTCTTTGCATCAAGTGGACCTTCAGCTTCAGCATCAGTCCTTCCAATGAACATTCAGGACTGATTTCTTTTAGAATGCACTGGTTGGATCTCCTTGCAGTCCAAAGGACTCTCAAGAGTCTTCTCCAACACCACAGTTCAAAAGCATCTGTTCTTCGGTGCCCAGCTTTCTTTATATTCCAACTCTCACATCCATACATGACTACTGCAAAAACCATAGCTTTGACTAGATGGACCTTTATTGGTAAAGTAATGTCTCTGCTTTTTAATATGCTGTCTAGATTGGTCATAGCTTTTCCTCCAAGGAGGAAGTGTCTTTTAATTTCATGGCTGCAGTCACTATCTGCAGTGATTTTGAGGCCCAAGAAAATAAAGTCTGTCACTGTTTCCATTCTTTGCCCATCTATTTGCCATGAAGTGATCGGACTGGATGCTATGATCTTTGTCTTTTGACTGTTGAGTTTTAGGACAGGTTTTTCACTCTCCTCTTTCACCTTCAAGAAGCTCTGTAATTCTTCTCTGCTTTCTGCTGTAAGAGTAGTGTCATCTGTGTATCTGAGGTTATTGATATTTCTGGAAGTTCTCGGTTCATGTACTATTGCAGCCTGGCTTGGAGGACTCTGAGCATGATTGCTGGCGTGTGAGATGAGTGCAATTGTGCGGTAGTTGGAGCATTCTTTGGCATTGCCCTTCTTTGGTACTGGAATGAAAACTCACCTTTTCCAGTCCTGTGGCCACTGCTGAGTTTTCCAAATCTGCTGGCATGTGGAGTGCAGCACTTTCACAGCTTCATCTTTTAGGATTTGAAAGAGCTCAACTGGAATTCCATCACCTCTGCTAGCTTTGTTCACAGTGATGCTTCCTAAGGCCCACTTGACTTCACATTCCAAGATGTTTGGCTCTAAATGAGTGATCACACCATCACGGTTATCTGGGTCATGAAGATCTTTTTGGAATAGTTCTTCTGTGTATTCTTGTTACCTCTTCTTAATATCTTTTGCTTCTGTTAGGTCCATATCATTTCTGTCCTAAATTCTGCCCTTTATTTTGCCCTTCATACAAACACATCTGTGCATGAAATGTTCCCTTGGTATCTCTAATTTTCTTGAAGAGATCTCTAGTCTTTCCCATTCTATTGTTTCCCTCTGTTTCTTTGCATTTTTCACTTAGGAAGGTTTTCTCATCTCTCCTTGCTAGTCTCTGGAGCTCTGCATTCAAATGGGTGTATCTTTCCTTTTCTCCTTTCCTTTCACTTTGCTTCTTTGCTCAGCTCTTTGTAAGGCCTCCTCAACAACCGTTTTGTCTTTTTGTATTTCTTTTTCTTGGGTATGGTTTTGATCTCGGTCTCCTATACAATGTTAGAAACCTCTGTCCATAGTTTTTCAGGCACTCTGTCTATCCGCTGTATTCCTTTGAATCTATTTGTCACTTCCACTGCATAATTGTAAGGGATTTGATTTAGGTCGTACCTGAACAATCTAGTGGTTTTCCCTTTCTTCAGTTTCAATCTTAATTTTACAAGAAGGAATTCATGTTCTGAGTCACAGTCAGCTCCCAGTCTTGTTTTTGCGGACTGTACAGAGCTTCTCCATCTTTGGAGGCAAAGAATATAATCAATATTGGCCATTTGTGATGTCTGTGTGTAGAGTCTTCTGTGTGTTGTCAGAAGAGAGTGTTTGCTCTGACCAGTGTGTTCTCTTGGCAAAACTCTGTTAGCCTTTGCCCTGCTTCATTCCACATTCCAAGGCCAAACTTGCCTGTTACTCCAGGTATCTCTCGACTTCTTACTTTTGCATTCCTGTCCCCTGTGATGAAAAGGACATCTCTTTTTGATGTTAGTTCTAGAAGGTCTTGTAGGTCTTTATCAAGCCATTCAACTTCAACTTCTTCAGCATTACTGGTTGGGGCATACACTTGGATTACTGTGATATAGAATTATTTTCCTTGGAAACGAACAGAGATCATTGTGTCATTTTTGAGATTGCACCCAAGTACTGCATTTTGGACTCTTTTGTTGACTATGAGGGCTACTCCATTCCTTCTAAGGGATTCTTCCCCACAGTAGTAGATATAATGGTCACCTGAATCACCCTCATGACCTCATCTAAACCTAGTCACTTGCCAAAGTCCTGTCTTCTTCAAATACCAACACACGGAGGGTTTGGGTTGCTTTTAAGGGAGACTCAAGGCCCAGCAAATGCCATGAAACGGACAACCTCAGGCATAGGTGCTTGTAAGTGCTTTCAAGTGATACATTCCTGGAAGTGGAAATGCTAGTTAAAGAGATGCTTCACATTCTGAAAGCTGTAAGCAAAGCTCCCTTCGAGAGTCTGGCACCAATCTGTACTGCCATCAGCAGTGCAGAAGGATACAATGGGAGACACTTCACATTGGAACTATCTGCCACATTTTAAAAAATAGCCAGCTTTCTTGGTACTTATGACTTCCAGTTAGATCCACGTGCCATTTTCAAGCAGTCATGTGACTGACTAGATTCAGACAGGCTGCCTGGAGGGTGTGTGCCGGCTTCTGGGCCTGCCCTTTCCCTCTCTGCCGGGGAACTCCACGGGGCCCTGGTTGCCCTAGCTTTTCCTACAGGCCTGAGGTAGGTCTGGGCTGGAAACGGGGAGCCAGGCCCTCTGAAAGGCTTTCGCACGGGTCTGTATTTCATGCTTGCTCTCCAGCCCCTCCAAAGATCAGTGCAGGGTCATGCCGGTCCTAAGGGGCCTCAGGAGGTGACAGTTGTAGGGAACAGCTTCTTGAATACAGAGGAGCTTGTGGAATCTTGATCTTCGTATTTCGGAAACAAATGACTCGGCCACCTTGGCAAAGAGGCAGGGCGCTGGACCTCAAGACCCTCTGAGATTCTTGAACTCCTCCTCCCTGCAGTTCTGGATGTCAATTCTCGTCCATCTACCTTTCAGATCAGTAGTTGGCAAACTCAGCCTGTGACTCACGTGTGGCCTGCAGCCTCCCGTTGTAATAAAGCTTGTCGAAACACAAGCAGTGCTCACGTTAGATTGTCTGTGGCTGCTTATGCAACTGTTGGAGTCGTTAGATCGCATGGCCCGCAGTAGCTGAAATATTTACATCTGGCCTTCTGTGGACAGAGCGTGCTAGCTTTTGCTCTAAATGTCTTTTGCGTTTGTCCCCCTCCTTCCTTAATAGCTCAGCCCATCCTACCTGGGCCGCTGCAGTAGTCCGCACGCTGGCCACCGTCGGCGTGAGCCTTCTGAGATGCAGGTGGAGGGTGGCAGGCCTGCAGAAGTCTCCATTTCTACTGGTGCCTGCTGTCGGGAGTGGCTTGCTCCCTGAGGTCCTCTGGGTCTGCAGGCTGTATGCAGTCACCTCGCTGTGTCATGTACTTGTATGTTCCATGTCAGTTAGTTCACCTGGAACATGGAGCTAATAGCATCTCCCTGGTGTTTCAGTTGCTGTGAGCTACTGAGCTTTCTAGACATGCTGCTTGCTATCTCACCCTTGGCCCTGGACACGTGCTGGTTCCTTTGCCCCAGGGACCTTCTGGGTGTCCCTGGTAAACTGTCACTTTTTCACATGCCTTTTCAACTCTCTCATTAGCAAAAACCCCTTCCTCTTTGCTCCCACTAAACAGCTGCAGGGCTGCCTCCCTCTTCTGGAGCACTCACTGGCATTACTGATTGCATGCCTCTTTCCCTGCAGCCCTCTCTGATTTGTGAATTCCAGGGTGTGAGGAGCTGGTCCCATTCTCCTTTACCTCTCACAGGGCCTGGCCTGCACAGGCGCTAAGGAAAGGCTAGTGGAATGAATGAACACCAGTGGTCACTAAGCACCTGCCCAGTGGTCACTAAGCACCTGCTGTGTATCCACAGGGTCAGTCTTCACAGCAGGCTGTGCCCCGCAGTGTTATAGTCCCCCTTTACAGATATGGCAGAGAAGGGTGTAGAGAAGCCAGTCTCAGAGCTTGCCAGATGGGAACTGGGCAGCGAGGCTCCAGAGTGCGTGTTCTCACTCCTGTTCTCATAGATAGCAAGCGAAGGGACAAATGTATTCAGTGAGATCTCTGAAGACAGGAAAAGTAAATGTCACGTGGCTTTATGAAACCCACTGTTAAGGTTCCCAAATGAAAAACACGACGATTCCAGGAGACCTGGCAGGAATGGAGGCTATGGGGGGATAACAGCCCACAGAGTTCAAGGAGAGGTGACTGTACGTGAAAAATCAGACCAGCCTGTGAACTCCTGGGTGTAAATGAAAAACTGAGGGGCCATAGTCAGACAAACAAGGCCTGCTCCTCTGCTTGTAGAGCAAAGGCGAGAAAGGCACCAGCCTTAACATTTATAGTGGGTCTTCTGTATGCTTAATACGGCACCCTCTAACTTCATGTATGCTAGTTCCCAGAATGAAAACTGCCCCCCGCCCATAAAAGCTTTCTGGCTCCGTATATCTTTTCTGAGTAGCTATGATGTGCCAAGCCCTTGAAGCAGATGCCAAGAGGACAAAAACAGATGGAGCTCTAGGGGTCTCCAGCCTCTCAGGGGAGACAGAGGGGTATACAATTCTAGCCACGGGGCCAGTGTGATCTGAGAGAGACATCCAGGAGTACCGAGGGGACCTAAGTCCGCCTGGAGACGTGGATCTCCAGGGAGCAATGACTGACCTGGGTTCTGAAGGATGAATAGAGGTTTACCAGGTGGACAAGGCTGGGGAGTGCTTCCATATAAAAGGCACAGGCAGCGCCAAGGCGCAGAGGCAAGAATGTCAGGAGCCTGTCGGTACCTCACTGGGGAGGAATGGCAGGTGGGGTTGCAGGGAGGTTCAAAAGGCATGCCGTGGAGACTAACTGTCTCTTGTGAGGTGGTGGGGACAGGGTGAAGGGATTTAATCAGATGGTAGTTTAAAAATGAGATGGTGTTTGCATGATGCTGGCATGGAGGAAACAAAGAGGCACAGTTGGTGGCAGGGCTGGGGGGGAGGTTGCCTAGCAAGGAGGCTCTTACCTGGTCCAGGTGGGAAGTAATGTGAGTCTGAGCTGAGGACACAGACAGGGGAGATGAAAAGAGAAGCCGAAGACCAGGAAGTTTGGTCTTGAAATGCAAGAATCTATACGAAACACCTATTTCTTGAAAAGCTTAGTTATTAGGATCTTCATTTGAGGAGGCTGCACAGTGTAGTGGTAGAGTGGCCTGTATCTGGGGAGTGCATACACACACTCACACACACACACACTGCAGATAAGTAATAGAAGGAAAACATCCAACAAAGGGAATAAGTCCGCACAGTGACTCCCTCGCTCGTCCAGTCTGAACTCAGTGGCTGTGCTGTGTAGGATGGAAAGAGGAGGGGAGTAAGTGTTAGGGGACGGATAGGGGAGGGGTCAGAGAAGGCACTGGCACCCCACTCCAGTGTTCTTGCCTGGAGAATCCCAGGGACCAGGGAGCCTGGTGGGCTGTCGTCTATGGGGTCGCACAGAGTTGGGCATGACTGAAGCGACTTAGCAGCAGCAGCAGCAGGGGAGGGGTGAGATGAATTGAATGCCAGGTAACAAATTACCCCCAAAGTTAGTAGCTTAAAGCAGCAAGTACTTTTTATTTTTATTTTTTGACTGTTTTTTTTTTTTATACAATGATGTTTATTTTTTTTTAATTTTTATTTTTTGTTTAATGCTTATTCCATTTCACAGCACTGCATTGGTTCTGCCATACATTGACATGAATCAGCCACAGGTGTGGATGATCTCCCCATGTTAAAGCCCCCTCCCACCTCCCTTCCCTGCCCATCCCCCCGGTTCATCCCATACACCAGCAAGTACTTTTTATTGGGTGTATTTGATCTACAATGGTTCAGGTGCAGAGCAAAGTGACTAAGTTTTTCATATATATATATATATATATATACACACACACACACACACTCCTTCAGGTTCTTTTCTAAGACATTATAGTTCACTGTGCTACGCAGTAGGCCCTGTATTTCTATTTTATGCATAGTAATTTGTTTCTGTGAATCCCAAATTCCCAATTTATCCCCCATCTCTTCATCTTTTGGTGACCTTGTTTATTTTCTGTGTCAAAGGAGCAAATATTTCTTATCTCACAGAATTTGGGAGTGGTTTGGCTGGAGGGTTGCAGCTCCAGATCGCTCATGAAGTTGCAGCCAGGCTGAGACGGAAGTCTTGAGTGGGGCTGGACCACCGATTCTGAGATGTTGAACTCATTTGGCTTTGGGTGGGAGGTCCTGGATCCTCATCGCAAGGACCTTTCCGTAGGGTGGCTTGAGTGTTCGTGACATGCAACTTGCTTCCCATGGGGAGTGAGCCGAGAGAACACGGCAGGGGGAGAGGGGGGCGCGCAGAAATGTTTACATGACCTGGTTGTCCCCACAGTGCCCCAGGGGCCACGCAGCCCTGCCCTGCTCCTGGGGGTTGTGGGTGCGGGAGGGCAGGGTTGTTGGGGGCCATCTTGGAGGCAGAGATGGGCCTGGAGCTAACTGAGGGTAGAGTGGGTGCAGAGGAAAGGGAGCAAGGCTTGGAGAAGAAGCTGCTGACAATCAGTCATCCCGCCTGCATTCTACCATGAGCCTCGTTTGTGGAGTGAGGCTCACCATCCAAATGCTGGCAGGCAGTAGGGAAGATCATTTGAGAGAAGGCATACAGCATGCTTTTTGACACCTGCAGGGCACTCTAGTATGGTGCTGTGTAAAGTGGTTGTGCAAGCAGAGATCCTTGTGAAGGTCTGGGTTTCTTCTGGATGGGACGTTTATACTTGCTGTGTCTAGGAGGACCTCACTGAAGACACTTGACCCTTTATTTCTATGGCTGTGGAAATCCAGTAAATTCCATTTACTTATCGTCTGCTTCTACTTTCCAGGAGAGGCACCATCGCAATTCCGTTTCATTTTCTCAGTGATGCTGACAAATGGGAGCCACAAGCCACACTTTACAGGAGAGGATGCTGAGGCTCAGGGTGTGTAGAGAGCCAGCCCGGGAATGGAGGAAGCTGGCATTGCAAGCCCAGGCCTGCTGACCTCGATGGTGGTTGGGGGACGGGCGCAGCAGTCCTGGCCCCTGCTGTCCATATCTGGAATCTGGGATGTCCTCGGTCTTTCTGCAGGTGAGCGACAAGGGGAGGGTGGAGGGGGGCCAACAGGGCTTCTCTTAGCTGCACCCCACCCCCAAAGCTCTTGGTCCTGAGCTGATGGTGGGTCTTCATGTATGCATTGCATGTATGACCAGCCTGCCAGCTGCTGCCATCCCCAAGCTGGGGATTAGGGTGACGAGGCCCACAGGGACCTCCGGAGCTGGCTGCAGGCCAGAGCCGCACGGGGCTGGGGCTCCTGGAAGCTGGGTTCCCAGGCCGCTCTGGGAAAAGCATTTGCAGCGGGGCTGCTCCAGGTGCCAGGCGAGACCATCAATCCCTCAGTCTTTGGAGCAGCAAGTTTATAAAGTAGCAATTAAATAAGAGCTCTGTAAGTGCTTCTGGGAACTGCCCTGAATGCATTTTCCAAACATAAATAACAGGACCTCCACTGGGCAGAGCCCAAGCAGACGGGCAGCCATGGCGGCCGGAAGGGAGCCTGGCGGAGCCTGCAGCCAGGCCCTGCTCCCGGGTGCCCACTCCGGGTGGGTGGCAAGTCCATTTGTCTTGCCTGCCTGGGTGGCACTGCGGCCTGCCAGGACAGGTCGCCGTGACGGGATGGTGGTGGTGAGGGGCTGCTGGCTCGGGGAGACTGTGATCACTGGCTGTCCCAGAGATGGTGAAGGCGAGGGAGCAAAGTTAATAGCAGTGACGGCCCCTACTCTGCGCCAAGAGCCCACACGGCCACGTTACTGGGAGGTCTGGAGCCTCTTCCAAGGCGGTGGTGTGTCAGGTGGAGGGCCCCAGAGGAGGATCTTCAGCATCTCACATTTACTGGTCTTTGACGTGCGTGGTGCTGTTCTAAGCAGTCAACACTCTTATTATCCTGTTTTGCAGAGGGAGCACAGCCCACGGGATCCCCACCTTGCTGGGGATGCAAAGATGTGCAGGGGAGGGGCACCCAGGGTAAGGGGGGTCAGGGAGGCAGGGAGAAGCCCCTGCTCTGAACCTCGCACTGTGCTGTGACAGAGCCTGGAGCCTGAGCTCCAACATCGGGCGCCCCTCTACCTTCCCTGAACCAGGCCTGCCCTGGGAGTGGTCCAGAGAGCAGTCCTGGCAGCACCCTCCCTGCCCGCCCCCTTCCCCTGGCTGCCTCCCTCCGCACATTCTCCCGTGCCCAGCGAGGTGGGGATCCTGCGGGCCTCGCTCACTCTATGCTCACAGCCTCGCATCCGTGCTCAGGCTGGCCTGTCTTCCTGGGTGCTCTTTCCTCACTTGTCCGTCTCAGAATTAGAATCACTGAGGGACGTGAAGTCACCAGAGACAGGTCACTCTCTAAGTGTTTCCTGACCGTCCGTCCCACCCCGCCCCCACCAGCCGGCTGAACTGCGTGTTCCTCCTCTGGGAACACCCCCATCAGGATGCACAGCAGAGTCTCATTCTTGCTGCTTTTCTCATCTGTGTTGATACTGCTGAGTGGGTAGATGGAGCCATTTTTCAGAGAAGAAGCATCATGTCTGATCCTGGGTTCCTGAAGGCTATTCTTACCCCATAGGAGCAGTGGGCTAGTAAGATGATTGATCTGAATGAGAACTGACTTTGGCTCTGCCATTGACTTGCTGTGTGACCTTAGCCAAGTCACTTCACATCTCTGGGCCTTGGTATTCTCATCTGTAAAACAGGAGCAATTATATCTTCCTAGAGCCAGACATCCTGGAATCTGAAGTCAAATGGGCCTTAGGAAGAATCACTACGAACAAAGCTAGTGGAGGGGATGGAATTCTAGTTGAGCTATTTCAGTTCCTAAAAGATGATGCTGTGAAAGTGCTGCACTCAATATGCCAGCAAATTTGAAAAACTCAGCAGTGGTCAAAGGACTAGAAAAAGTCAGTATTCATTCCAATCCCAAACAAAGGCAATGCCAAAGAATGTTCATACTACCACACAATTGCACTCACCTCACACACTAGGAAAATAATGCTCAAAATTCTCCAAATATGTGAACTGTGAACTTTCAGATGTTCAAGCTGGATTTAGAAAAGGCAAGGAATCAGAGATCAAATTGCCAACATCCCTGGATCATAGAAAAAGCAAAAGAGTTCTGGAAAAACATCTACTTCTGCTTTATTGACTATGCCAAAGCCTTTGACTGTGAGGATCACAACAAACTGTAGAAAATTCTGAGAGATGGGAATACCAGAACACCTAACCTGCCTCCTGAGAAATCTCTATGCAGATCAAGAAGCAACAGTTAGAACTGGACATGGAACAATAGACTGGTTCCAAATAGGGAAAGGAGTATGTCAAGGCTGTGTATTGTTACCCTGTTTATTTAACTTATATGCAGAGTACATCATGAGAAATGATGGACTGGAAGAAGCACAAGCTGGAATCAAGATTGCCGGGAGAAAGATCAATAACCTCAGATAAGCAGATGACTCCACCCTTATGGCAGAAAGTGAAGAAGAACTAAAGACCCTCTTGATGAAAGTGAAAGAGGAGAGTGAAAAAGTTGGCTTAAAACTCAACATTCAAAAAACTAAGGTCATGGAATCTGTTCCCATCACTTCATGGGAAATAGATGGAGAAACAGTGGAAACAGTGACACACTTTATTTTCAGGGGCTCCAAAATCACTGCAGATGGTAAATGAAGCCACTAAATTAAAAGATACTTACTCTTTGGAAGAAAAGCTGTGACCAACCTTGACAGCATATTAAAAAGCAGAGATGTTACTTTGCCAACAAAGGTCTGTCTAGTCAAGGCTATGGTTTTTCCAGTAGTCATGTGTGGATGTGAGAGTTGGACTATAAAGAAAGCTGAGCACCGAAGAACTGATGCTTTTGAACTGTGGTGTTGGAGAAGACTGTTGAGAGTCCCTTGGGCTGCAAGGAGATCCAACCAGTCAATACTAAAGGAAATTAGTCCTGAATATTCATTGGAAGGACTGATGCTGAAGCTGCAATACTTTGGCCACCTAATGCAAAGAACTGACTCATTGGAAAAGACCCTGATGCTGGGAAAGATTGAAGGTGGGAGGAGAAGGGGACGAGGGAGGATGAGATGGTTGGATGGCATCACTGACTCCATGGACATGAGTTTGAATAAACTTCGGGAGTTGGTGATGGACAGGGTGGCTTGGTGTGCCGCTCAGAAAGAACTGAGCGATTAAGCTGAACTGAACTGATACCTTCCTGGCAGGGTTCTTTGGAGGTCTAAATAGGATACAGAAAGCAAAAGCACACAGCACACGATGAGTGCTTAATAAACCTTAGTTTCCCTCCCCTTTCCCTTCCCCTGCAGAGGTTGGGGTAGTCAGGGGGCAGCCTGACAGCCCTTCGCAGTGTTTGTCTTGCAGGCTTACAGTGTTTCCTCCACCTCACCACGGTGGGGTCCTTACTTTCTGCACAAGATCCGGTGGGCTCCTTTCTCTGCTTCTTCTAGGGTGATGACGCTGATTTCACCACCAGCCCACTGTCAAGTTCCAACTAAATGCAGCATTTCTTGAATGCTGTCTTCCCCGCAGTCCCTCCTCAGCAGAAGATCCTGTCGTAAAAAGCCCGGCAAGAATCTGGCCCCTGTTCATTCCTGAGCTGGGAGTCAGTGAGTTCCCTGTCTCAGACGCCATCGGAGTTGCCAGTGATTAAGAAACTCATATATTTTCACACTCATTAAAAGAAACATGATGTTCATGATTCCAAGAAAAGCCATCCTTGTTTGTCGACCCTGTAATATATTGGGAACGCCTCTTAATTGGCTTCTAGGCCACGGTGTCAGAAGTCAGACCCAAGTTTGTTTATTGACACAAGGAAAAAAATAAAACGTCGTATAATTAGTTGAGTGACTGCCTCTAAATTCAGTAACTCCCATCGGTATGTGGCCTTGTCAGGGTTTAAGATTCCATTTCGGGTTATGAAAGAGGCCGGGTCCTAGGTAGTCCAGACGCGGGCCGCCCTGCATCATAGCTATTGTACAAATGGGCTCAGTGTGCTGTTTGTGTTAAGATGGAAAACTTTACATGTTTGATTTTTATGCAAGTCAATTAACTTGTTTTTTATAACTGTAAGGGCTTGCTTTGCAAATAAGATTACTTACCACTATAAATTATGGGAACATAGGGGCCTATTCAGACAAAATGCTACACGCCCCTGAGCGTGCACGAGGCTGTATGCCGCCTTCTGCAGAGGGGACGGCCGAGGCAAGCGCAGTGCAGGAGGACCGAGGGGGTTATTTTAGTGCATCCTCAGGGGCCTTCCAGGAGGAATGCAAGGGGGCCTGGGGCTGTCTCTTATACACATCTAGATGTGTATAAGAGACAGGGCTGGGAGGATGTCCACGGGGTTAATGACAGTAGTCCTAACAGAAGTTAGGATGATCATATTCCTATTCGGAAATCTTTCCTGAATGTTCATGGGAAGAACTGATGCTGAAGCTGAAGCTCCAATACTTTGGCCCCCTGATATGAAGAGCCGACTCATGGGAAAAGACCCTGTTGCTGGGAAAGATTGAAGGCAGGAGGAGAAGGGGACGACAGAGGATAAGATGGTTGGATGGCATCACTGACTCAATGGACAGGAGTCTGAGCAAATTCTGGGAGTTGGTGATTGTTAGGGAAGCTTGGTGGGCTGCAGTCCATGGGTCGCAAAGAGTTGAACATGACTGAGTGACTGAACAACAAATTCCTCTTCTGCTGAGAAAGAAACTAGGGCTTAAAACTATGAAGTCATTTGTCTAAAATCACACAGATGAATCTCCAAGTGCCGGATCCCTCTCACATACTTGTGGGAGGAATCGGGATGCATATGATATTCTCATGAAACAGAGTCAAACATCATTGTCAAATGTCACTGTCAGGCTTGACTTCACCTAATTTGCAAATACTTCCCAAAGGGAGTCCTTCCTTCTTAAGATAATTGCACTCTCTTCCACACACCTTGAAGACTTTGTAGCAACTCTTTTTGGGTCATAGGTCATGGCCTCTGTGTCTGTCACCTCTATTGAACTGGGGTCTCTTTGAGGGTAAGGACCATATCTTAATCATCTTGACAGATCTCTTTGAGCTTCAGTTTCCTTTTCCAGAAAATAAGAACAATGGCTCCCACCTTGCCAGGTATGCCTCCATTAAATGTTTGTGGTACACCTGGATGAAGCAATATGCTGATTTTCTTGCATGCCCTGGTCTCTGTTCTCCTCCCTTTTCTCTACTTCCTCACTTGCTTCATGTCACATTTGGGTGCCAAGTGTCAGAGAAAGCAAAAGTTCTGTGGAGACTGTGAGAAGCATCATTGTGCTCGGAGGGTTTTATCTTGTTTTTGAAAATGTGGTTTATTGGAACACTGAGGACCGATGGTATCAACGGCAACTGGCCTTTGAGAAGCCAGTTTTCATAACAAATAGGAACTGATGGTGAGACTTAACCTTGCGAATAAATTTCTGCTGTGGCTCTTTAGATCATCAACAAATCAAATGTCCCTAAAAGAGATGAGAATTTAGGTGGCCACTTGGCAGCCCCACGGAGCTCTGAGTGCCCAACATTTGCAGATGGACAGATGTGAATCTTGCCTATGTCCTCCTCGCTGAGCCACTCACAAAGTGTGTCCACTGGATGGAGGCCTTGGAAACTCCTTAGACATCTTGGCTTTTACTCTGTTCAGGTCTGAGTCTGGTATCATTATGCAATCAGTTCTATTCTAGATGCTGTGGGGTCAGATCGTAAGTGACAAGGGCTTTGTTCACTTAATTATTAGTGGTTTTGAGGACACATCACTCATTCATTCATTCATTCATTTGACAAACATTTTTTAGTGTATTCTGTGCAAACACCTGTGTGTTTGTGGGCAAACTAACCTCTGTGAGCCTTGGTTTTCTCTTCTATATAATAGGAATAGAAAAGCTCACTTCATAAGGCTCAGTGTACAATTTTAGGCATATGACAGCTACCCAGCAAATGACAGTTATTATTATTAGATTTTTGAAAGCTGTGAATCTCACAGTTATCAGTTAAGGCATAAAAGATATTTATATAAATGTATTCTGTTCAGTTCAGTCACACAGTCGTGTCCGACTCTCTGCAATCCCATGAATCGAAGCACACCAGGCCTCCCTGTCTGTCACCAACTCCTGGAGTTCACTCAGACTCACGTCGTCCATGATGCCATCCAGCCATCTCATCTTCAGTTGTCCCCTTCTCCTCCTGCCCCCAATCCCTCCCAGCACCAGAGTCTTTTCCAATGAGTCAACTCTTCGCATGAGGTGGCCAAAGTACTGGAGTTTCAGCTTTAGCATCATTCCTTCCAAAGACATCCCAGGGTTGATCTCCTTCAGAATGGACTGGTTGGATCTCCTTGCAGCCCAAGGGGCTCTCAAGAGTCTTTTCCAACACCACAGTCCAAAAGCATCAATTCTTCGGCGCTCAGCCTTCTTCACAGTCCAACTCTCACATCCATACATGGCCACAGAAAAAACCATAGCCTTGACTAGATGGACCTTAGTCGGCAAAGTAATGTCTCTGCTTTTGAATATACTATCTAGGTTGGTCATAACTTTTCTTCCAAGAAGTAAGCATCTTCTAATTTCATGGCTGCAGTCACCATCTGCAGTGATTTTGGAGCCCCCCAAAATAATTCTAGGTTGGTCATAACTTTTCTTCCAAGGAGTAAGTGTCTTTTAATTTCATCACCATCTGCAGTCACCATCTGCAGTGATTTTGGAGCCCAAAAAAATAAAGTCTGACACTGTTTCCACTGTTTCCCCATCTATTTGCCATGAAGTGATGGGACCGGATGTCATGATCTTTGTTTTCTGAATGTTGAGCTTTAAGCCAACTTTTTCGCTTTCCTCTTTCACTTTCATCAAGAGGCTTTTTAGTTCCTCTTCACTTTCTACCATAAGGGTGGTGTCATCTGCATATCTGAGGTTATTGATATTTCTCCCGGCAATCTTGATTCCAGCTTGTGTTTCTTCCAGTCCAGCATTTCTCATGATGTACTCTGCATAGAAGTTAAATAAGCAGGGTGACAATATACAGCCTTGACATACTCCTTTTCCTATTTGGAACCAGTCTGTTATTCCATGTCCAGTTCTAACTGTTGCTTCCTGACCTGCATACAGGTTTCTCAAGAGGCAGGTCAGGTGGTCTGGTATTCCCATCTCTTTCAGAATTTTCCACTGTTTATTGTGATCCACACAGTCAAAGGCTTTGGCATAGTCAATAAAACTGAAATAGATGCTTTTCTGGAATTCTCTTGCTTTTTCCATGATCCAGCGGATGTTGGCAGTTTGATCTCTGGTTCCTCTGCCTTTGTGTAACTTGTTCCCTAAGTATTTGTGACTTTAGTTACATCTTAAGGAGTATTTAAAATCATCTATCAGGGACTCCTTTGATGATCCA
Organism: Madoqua kirkii; assembly: GCA_006408675.1. Taxonomy (NCBI): domain Eukaryota; kingdom Metazoa; phylum Chordata; class Mammalia; order Artiodactyla; family Bovidae; genus Madoqua; species Madoqua kirkii. The sequence goes on along the minus strand of SJYC01048083.1, from coordinate 4,112 downwards.
GTGGCTAAGACCCCATACTCCCAATGCAGGGGGCCCAGCTTCAATCCCTGGTCAGGGAACTAGATCCTGCATGCAGCAACTAAGAGTTCACATGCCACAGCTAAAGATCCCACATGCTGCAACTAAGACCCGTGCAGCCAAATAAACAAATAAATACTTTCAAAAACCCATCTATTAAATGGATAGGCAAAACAGTCTTCCAAGGAAAGAAGGGATCTGAGTTATTGACTCGGGTTCTAGGCTAACTTTACAGTAAGTTTCATGTTTGGAACACTTTTCTGGGTCTAATGCAGTTCCATTCATTCCAGAATTTAAATTTATGGGCTTGAGTCAGCTCTCCTTCTTAGGATCATTCTGCAAATGAACAAAAGCAGCATGCAACACCCCCTCACATCCTGGGGCCTCCGGTCTCTGAGTGAAAACCAGAGATATACTTTCTTCTCTAGGGACACTGGGTCTGAAGATAAATAATTTCTCAGTGTAGGAAAGGAGTCCACCTTACCCTGACAAATTTCTCTGGACGATCTGTGATCACTACGATGGATTTTGTAGTGTTCTGTGCTTCCTGTGAATGTGGTTTATGACCTGGGGAAGGGAACTGGGGCTTGGTGTACTCAGATGTGTGGTCTTAGACAGCAGACAGACACTGGATCAGGTGTGGAATGCAAAGAAGCTTTGAAAAATGTCATGTGGAATTTAACAATGCCATATGGAAAAAGACTCACCTTGTGGCTTCTATCGACATTTTAATTTAAACCCAGAAACTAAAATGAGCCTCTTATTGATAGTATAAAGTCAGAAGTGTAGCTGCCTTCAGGTGATATGGAAATTAATAATAGCCCCAAACTGCTCACTTCTTTTCACATATGAATGAGCACTTATAGCTGTTTGATAGTTTCCTAATTAACAGGAAAAAATTAACTCTTGTACAATGCATGATATGTAGTTATAGATAATTACATTGCAGTTCCCTAGTTCATATTTTAATAATGGAGAGTCTAGAGTTGAAATGTATTTGACTGACGCATTTTATGTATTCCACAGGACCTTCTAAAAGGAACTTGGAGTCCAATCAGGCGTAGGCACTATTAGTTTGATCATATGAAGATTGTTGTTTGGTTGTCATGAAAACAAATTAGTTTGGCAGTTAGGGTGCTGTATTGTAATAATGTTGTTTCCCTGGTGGCTCATCGGTAGAGAGTCTGCTGCCAAGGTAGGAGATGTGTTTTTGATCCCTGGGTTGAGAAGATCCCCAGGAGAAGGAAATGGCAACCTACTCCAGGATTCTTGCCTGGGAAATCCCATGGACAGAGGAGCCTGGGTCACAAAAGAGTCAGACACAACTTAGCAACTAAACAACTAGTGTGTAATGACCTAACCTTAGAGCCGTTTCCATATTTGGACTTTGCTTTTTGAACGTTGTCTTCATTTCTGTTGTTTAAATATCAGATTAATGCATATCTAGGTTTGGTTCTTTACCTGACATCTAGTATGTGTTTAGTTGCTAAGTTGTATCCAACTCTTTTCAGTGCTATAGACTGTAGCCCACCAGGCTCCTCTGTCCATGGGGTTCTCCAGGCAAGAATACTGGAGTGGGTTGCCTCCAGGGGATCTTCCCGGCCCAGGGATGGAACCTGTGTCCCCTGAGTCTCTTGCATTGCAGGCAGATTCTTTACCATCCAAGAAGCCCACCTGACATCCGGGGACAGATTTGTACATTTGAGACATGTGTGTATTTCAGAGAAAGTGAAAATTTTAGATCCTCTTTTATTTTTATTTATTTATTTTTTGCAGGGAAACAAAAGGAACTATATCATTTGAGATTGTCAAGATACAGGTAGTATGAGGTCTGATTCCATGAATGCCTTCTTTTTTATAAGGTCTGAAAGTAACCTCAGAGTCTCACACTCTTATCTCTGAAATTATATTCCTGTCTTAAACAAAACAGATATGCCAGGCAGGATTTCTGTAACTTGAGCTTTTATAAATTTATGCTGGATCTATCATAACATGCTTTTTTAGAACCATCAAGAAATTTCATGCAAATGAAACAAGAAAAAGGGTATCAAGGACTTTGATAACCTTGGACCAGCTCTTACGATAAAAGTAATTCATTTCCCAGTCAACTCAACTTTAAAATATAAAAAAGCCCTTTCTCGTCTTTCTGAAACCTTACCCTGTAGAGGGATAGAAAATGGCTCTACTTGACATTAGAGATATTCCTGTTTTGTTTTGAGCTTTGCTGAAAAAGGTCCTTATAGTCAAACTATGGTGTTTCCAGTAGTCATGTACAGATGTGAGAGTTGGACCATAAAGAAGGCTGAGCACTGGAGAATTGATACTTTCAAACTGTGGTGCTGGAGAAAACTCTTGAGAGTCCCCTGGACAGCAAGAAAATCAAGCCAGTCAATCCTAAAGGAGGTCAACCCTGAAAATTAACTGAAAGGACTGATGCTCAAGCTGACAATCTAATAATTTGGCTTCCTGATGTAAAGAGCCAACTCATTGGAAAAGACTCTCATGCTGGGAAAGACAGGGCAGGAGGAGAAGGGGGTGGCAGAGGATACATGGTTGGATGGCATCACTGACTCAGTGGGCATGAATTTGAACAGGTTCTGGGAGATAGTGAAGGACAGGGGAGCCTGGTGTGCTGCAGTCAGGACTTAGCGACTGAACAACAGATTAGGTGCCACAGTACCTAATATGGTCCAATATTGAAAAATCACTCACCACAGTTTCTTCTGGTCTGGGAATTAATTGTGGGATCTCAGTGTCTGTAGAAGCAGGGTCAGTGGGAGCTGGGCTGGCCTCCACCTCTGAGGCATCCTGGCTGCCACCTCTTACCACCCACCAAAAGCCAGGACCCTAGTGAGGGGACAAGCAGGCGGAGAGGAAGAGGGACAGGATGCAAGGGCTCCAGAGCCTAAGCTTGGGCGCGGGAGCCCTGACCCATCCCCTGGGCTTCCAGGTAGATTGGGGACTATCACACAACCTGTCAGAGCCTCACCCTTGTGTGAGATGGGGATCCTACCACCCCCACTGGGCTACCCAGAGGATTTTTTTTTTTTTGACTATTTATTTGGCTGCACAGGTCTTGGTTGTGCCACAGAAGCTCTAGTTCCCTAACCTGGGATTGAACCTGGGCCCTGTGCGTTGGATGCACAGTCTCATCCCCTGGACCACCAGGGAAGCCCCTGCCTAGAGTATTGTGTGTGTGCATGCTCAGTTGTTTTTTTTTTTTTTGACTATTTATTTGGCTGCACAGGTCTTGGTTGTGCCACAGAAGCTCTAGTTCCCTAACCTGGGATTGAACCTGGGCCCTGTGCGTTGGATGCACAGTCTCATCCCCTGGACCACCAGGGAAGCCCCTGCCTAGAGTATTGTGTGTGTGCATGCTCAGTTGTATGCTCAGGCCCCATGGACTGTGGCCTGCCAGGCTCCTCTGTCCGTGGGATTTCCTAGGCAAGAATACTGGAGTGGGTTTCCATTTCCTCCTCCAGGGTATCTTCCCAGTCGATAGATCGAACCTGCATCTCCTGCATTGGCAGTCAGATTCTTTACCACTGAGTCATCAGGGAAGCACCCAAGTTTACTTTTTTTTTTTTTTTAATTTTTATTTTTTGTTTAATGCTTATTCCATTTCACAGCACTGCATTGGTTCTGCCATACATTGACATGAATCAGCCACAGGTGTGGACGATCTCCCCATGTTAAAGCCCCCTCCCACCTCCCTTCCCTGCCCATCCCCCCGGTTCATCCCATACACCGGCCCCAAGCATCCTGTATCCTGTATTGAACATAGACTGGTGCTTCATCTCCCATATGATTGTATACATGTTTCGTTGTCCTTCTCCCAGATCTTCCCACCCTCTCCCTCTCCCTCTGAAGCCAATAGTCCGTTCTATACCTCTGTGTCTCTTATATTGTCTCACTTTCGGGGTCATCATTATTGTCTTCTAAATTCCATATATATGTGTCAGTATACTGTATTGGTGTTTTTCTTTCTGGCTTACTTCACTCTGTATGATCGGCTCCAGTTTCATCCATCTCATTAGAACTGCGTCAAACTTATTCTTTTTGAGGGCTGAGTAATACTCCATTGTGTATATGTA